>SRMA01026061.1:238978-352604 GCA_007224835.1 Danionella cerebrum
TTTTTTTTTTGGCAGATCACATTAATGTAGTCGTTTTAGACTGGTCTTCTTTTCGGCCTTTTATTGTGGATGGTACAGTGAAGAGAGACAAGAAGTGAAGTAGGAGAGCGGGTGAAAGACTTAATTATGAGAAAATCTGGTCATTAAAAAAAAAGCAGCTTTTAGACTCTAAAACTTAATGGAATAGTCTTTATTATTAATTAATTAAATTGTTTATTTCTTCAAATGCCTAATGAACTGGCATTATGCCATAGCCCAGTGACCCCTGTTCTTTGTTGCAGTGGCAGGAAGTGATTGGCAGAAAAAGGGGAGGAGTCAGACAAAAACTGTGATGATAGACTCTTTGGATAAGTTCTGAAAAAATCTGGAGTATCTATGTTCCTAACAAACAATCCAGCATCCCCTCAGTTTTTTTCTTGATAGAATTGACTCATTTTGATTCTTTTACTAGGTATAATTTCCTGGAAGGCAATAATTTCTTACTCCAAACTGCAGTTCCTGAAGTTAACCAACAGATGGTGGCATAAAGCAAAAGTAGCATAACGCTGCTAATATTTAAATAATGCAATAAACAAATGCTGTGCTCGGATGGACACGTGCGTCACCTGCATGGTGGAGATGATCATGCCACGGTGCATCACAAACTGGCCCAGAGCTGCTGAGCGTTTGTAGCTGTTCCTGCCGTGCACCATCAAAAGTCTGCCAATGTGCTTGAACTGGGTTATAGAGAAATCTGCCGCCAGAGATGCCTGCTTGCCTTCCTGCAATGGCGCACACATTTTATAAACAGAATCTGCTCTGAAATGGTATAGTATAGAAGGTTCCAAACACCCCAGTGAACATCTTGAGGAACATTTACAGTTGAAGATCATAAGAGGCAAAACCATTAGTGCGTTGAAAAACCTCACCTTTCCTTCAATACCGATGCCACAGTCTGCCGCCTGGATCATGCTGACATCATTTCCTCCATCACCTGAGCGCAGAGATAAGAAAGATGATACAGGGAAAACATGAGAAGACAGTCATCTTTACCTCTCTCAAAGATTCATGTGGTAGGAGAGAGTTTGGTGAATGCGTGTTTGTCTCAATTACGGCACTTAAAGCTCAGCCGACTGATGAAAGAAGTGAAGGGAACCAACCAATGGCACAAGTTCTGTTAGCTGTGTGCTGCTGTAGCAATCGAACGATCTGAGCTTTCTGTGTGGGAGAGCACCGGCAGCAGACCACCGCGGGACACTGACAAGCCAGCTCTACAAACTCATGCTCATAGTACGCAAACAAACCTAGTGGGAGACATGGAATCAATATAGGGACTATAGAACAAATGTTATTGAATATACGCGATAATTCGGGTGATTACCTCCAGTGAGTCTCCTGAAATGACCAAGGCGCAGTCGTGTTTCCTTCTGAAAGCATTCAGTTCCAGATGGGCCTCACTTCTGCTGGAGACCTGCCATAAAAATAGAACATCCTATTGATTAAATAAGGTATCAACAATAAGTCATTTAACCCTTTGAAATCTACAGGAGAGCTGGGGATTCCTGTGCATATTAATTATTAAATGCATGGAAAACGGCAATCACATACGATAGACAAATAGAGCATTATGCATAAGGAACATTTTTCATGAGAGGCTCTGCAGAAAACCAGTCACACAAAAAATAAAAATAGTAAATACATATACTGTCTATAAACAAGAATCTTATTTGTTTTAATGGTATAGTGTGTTTATTGAAAATTGTGCGTGATTTGCATGTTTATTTTTTTTGGGAGTTATGGAGTGAGGACACTGAAAATCAATATAATAGGGTTTAAAAACACTTTTATAATTTTATTTCATAGAGAGAAATGTATGCAAATTGGAAAAACATATGGAAATATGGATATTTTATTGCAGTATCTGCACTTTCTTCCATTATTATTGAAATAACTCCATTTATAGTTTATTGCAGTTTATATAGTTATACATATATTTTTATTTCCATGTGTTTTTGTGTTCATTTTTTTTATATTTTTCATATTGTTTATTTATAGTACATACATTTTCTTCACCTGAAATGTTATTGTACCAACTAAGAAAAAAAAAATAAAGATTCTTCTTCTTTTATTCTTAAATACTGGAAATAATAACTGCATTAATGTATGAAAAATGTTAAAATTCCAATAATGGCAAGCTGTGCTAATGGCGGACTTGGTTCACAAAGGGTGTGAGATCCAGATCTCTGACGGTTCTGATCTTACTGGTTTGAAAACATGGATGTCTTGGTTTCTGGACACTAAGTGGGAGCTTTTGGCGATACATGTAGCAGTTTCCAGCTTGTCTCCAGTCAACATCCAAATCTGAAACAAAGAACAACGGTCGGTTACAAACCTGTAGAGAATCTTATCAATGCAATGTGCATGAACCTTGATGCCAGCATTGCGGAGCAGCTCCAACGTGGGCCTCACATCAGCCTGTAGCTGATCTTCCACTCCAGTGAGACACAGAAGCTCCATCTCTCTTTCTAGACTCTCCACCACTGCTGCCACCTTCAGAGCACGATCAGTGAGGCTCAGCTTTGCCTGATTGTAACGGTTCTAAGAAAAAAAAATATAGGGATGTTATATAACTGGGACATTATGGGGGAATGGATGTTAGAGTATGTAATTTGAGCTACTAACATAAACCAGAAAAAGTGACACGTTAAAAGCGTACACATACCTTCTCATCCTGACCTGCCCTACTTTTTGTACAGTGATGAGAAAACTATGTGAATCTTTTAGAATTTCATTATCTTCTGAATAAATATGTTGTAAAATCTGATCTGATCTTCAACACCTGCCATGGATTTGCAGCTTATTCAGTGTTTAACGTATTGTAGAGTCACAAACAGTGTTTTTTGCCTGTAGACTTGAGCATTTCTTCTAAATAAATCTTTCCAGCTATATTTAACTCTCAATTCTTGCTTGTAGATCTTTGGGAAGCTGTTTTGGTAAGCTTCAAGGTTTTTGTAAGTCAAAGTCACTGTAGTCCACACCTCCAAACTTATCTTTACTAGTCTCCAGGTGCTAAAACCTGACATCTTTTTTGAGGTCAAGTGTTTATTAACTCAAGGGTTCACCTTTATTGTTCTCAATAAAGCTGAGAGGTTGCTATGGTAAACAGCCTGGTTGCTATGGAGGTGTCTTTGACATGAAATAATGTTGCATTGGTCACTATACATTATTTAAACCAACCCCCATGTCTCTATCATTAAGCAAAGTTTAGATATATTTGGTTGCTAGGGTAAACACTTTGGTTGCTAGGGAGCAGTCAGTGATATTTAAAAATAAAAAAATAACTTGTTACTAAGATTAACATAATCAAATCCACATTTCTCTGTGATATTTCATCATGTATGGCATTTTCTTATTTATTTTCAATACCCATTATATGCCAATTATAAATATATATACCCTTTTAGAGACTGGGGTTCAAATATTTTTGCAAAGTGATAGCTAGGTCTCTGAAAAGTTTGGTTGATGTAGTTTGAACAGCCTAGGAAGAGATACGTCAATAATTTTTTAAATTACGACCAATCCAAAAAGAATCCCTCGTCCAAATAAAATTTTGTTTATTATTATTATTAATAATAATAATAGCGTACCTCAAAGTCCTGGTATTGCTCTTCAGTGAGTGATTTCTTGGCCACCACGAGTGTTCTCAAGCCTTCTCTGGCCATGTTCCCACACTGAATGCAAACACACAACTATAGTTTCAGCCATGGTCGAAGGAGATTAGCCAACAATGAACTCCACCGGCGCTCAGAAAACATAAGAACAAATTCATATAAACAAAGCTTTTAACACAATTGTATTTACTGGAAACATCAACACACTGGAAGGATCAATTGTGAAATCCTCCAAAAGAGCCTGTGGGAATATTTGAGCACACTCTACAATAAGTGGGACAGCAATTTATATTTAATATGAAAATGCAACAGGCGCAAGTGATGCGGTGATTACTTATTGACCTGTCCTCATAAGAGCGTCTCACACATACACATGGAGAACAGTCGGTTGAGGATTATGACATGATAGAGGCTTGCAGTCCTCCAGCTTTATTGAGGTCATTCATTAATTAATAAAGCCCCATCTCCGCCCTTCATTGACTGCATATTGCCAATACCAATGTAATCATCAATGCGAGAAAGGCATGTGTGATGAGCGCTGCTGATTGTCCTTGATCACAAAGCCTCGGAGCATTTGAGCCGCTTGTGAAGCAACCTTGTAATTAGCACCACATTTACTCCCCAAAAGTGGTATCGACCTTTGGTGGATTATTTCTGTTTAGATTATTTAAACTAAATACACCATTTTTGCACTTTCCACATCAAAAATACATGTTTCCATCAGTATTGGGAGAGAAAATAATGTTTCGTTTATTTGAGCAGTATAATTTTATGTGGATTATTTATGCGTTTGTGTGTATAAACTTTGAGAGAAACTTATATTTTCCCATAATTTTTTTTGTCTCAGCACTTCTGATTTTTGTTATAAAACATGAAAAAGGTTTGTTTTCAATTGTCAAGATATTTGCAGTAAATTACCCAGAGTTTTACTTTTTGTAAATTTTCAGGTTTGTTATGGAATTATTGTGTAAAGCAATGACAAAAATGTGTAGTGGATTTACAGATGATAAAAGGCATCAAGAAAATGTTTTGAACTTTTGAAAATAAATTAAATTCAAACACAAACTGATTAAAACACTGTAAAAAAGGAGAAATATGTAATATACATATAAAAATATGTATATACCCACACATTTAACCTGTTTAGAGACTTTGTATAAAAAGTACAATTTATATAAAAAAAAAATATAAAAATATAAAAAATCTTTACAAATAGCTTTACAAATGTTACAGCTTAAATGTAATGAAAACATTTCTAAAAAATAATAATAAAAAACAAGCTGGGGTTGTATTACATTAAAAAAAAACTGTTGCAAAATAGCAAAAAAAAGTTGACCTTCATTCAGCAAAAAAATAAATTGGACATTAATCTTAGGTTTGATTTGAATTCAAATCACCAAACATGGCTTTCATGGATTATAAAAACATATTTAGTATGTGAAGTAAGTCTTCAATACCAAATGCTGTGTGCTGATTGGAGGATCAATAATTATTGATTTGTAATGATGAAATCAGTCTCTTGGTGTTCAGTCTACGCTTGGACCCTTACATAAACCTAAAGCATCACAGCTGCATTTGCATGGAGACTTCAAATCTGAATAAAGTACGGGGATAAACATAACTCTGCATCGTTTATTTGTGATATATTCACATACCACATTTAAATATTAATTAAAATACAGCAGACAATACTCAAATTATTCAAAAGCTCATTTGTTCACATGAAAAAGCAGAATGGCGGTTTTCACTCAGAACAATGGATTCAATGGTTCTCGAATCCTTACCTCCTCCTCCAGCCAATCGTTGTACTGTACAATGCTCGCCATAGCAACATCAGCCCCTTTCATGTAGAACATAATATCTCCAGTAGCCTCCTCCTGAAAACCAACAGCAAACAATTCAATAGTAATCAAACCAAATTATATGATGAGGTCAGCCAAATGTAGATTTCAGAAGATTCCTGAATACACGTGACCTCGAGAGCAAGGGTCCCAAATTTAGATTTCATATAAGCACCAGAAATATATCATTTTAATCTACATAGAAAAAACACATATATGTGTTTAAATATGTGTTTAAATATGCTAAGTGTTTTTTTGTTTGGGTGACAGATTTATGACCTTTTTAACTGAAAGTGCTTGGTGCTATAGGGTCGAAGATATGTTAGATCACGGAGCTTAATGAGGAATGGTGTGCTATTACTCTTGGTACATATTTTATAAAAGTGTAAAACTTCCCAATGAAAACAATGGGAGTTTTGAACTGAATCCAATCAGATCTTTTAGACAAACTCTCTTGCACGAGGTCCACACTCTTGGGGGAGTGGGTGTTTTAATAGACACATTTTCTTAGTCTGAGAGTTCAACGGCTGCTTCCGTGAGTTTTCACCACACTTCATTTAAAACAAATAGAGCAGGGGTCACCAACATGGTGCCTGTGATAACGATATGAGTTGCCCGCCACCTGTTCTAAAAATGAATTTAATATGACTGCTATTTGTGTTTAAATTACACACGCATGTAAGCTTGATATGACAATATATACATAAAAAAAATTATATATATATGAACTACGGCAGGGACGTCACTAGGGTTGACAGATAGGGGGGGCTTAGCCCCTGGAAGGCTTCTCGTACAATGCATGCGGTGAAAATAGAATAGAATTTACTTTATTAATCCCTTTGGGAGAACTTTTTGGGAACTAGTACTAATGACACTAAATTTCACTCGCGGTAATTGGGAATAGATACTAACATTATGTGTACTTCAGAGATTCGACAGGATATTAGACAGCTAATAAAAGATTTTTCACGATGTTAGCATTTTAGACGACGTTCGCTTTAGCTTCCAACATTAAGGTTGAAATAGACTAGGCTACAATATGGTCCTTCCTTCTCTTACCACAGGTAAATGTTCAGATTAAGCAACAATCGCTGCTATCAACGTGCAATCGCTGACCGTGTGTACACCGTGTGTTCACTGCTGTTTACTGCTGCTGCCTCCACACTGTTGTGTTGGTCCAGCTGCTTACCACGTCACGCTTGACGCATGCTAATGAGGCATGATGGGAATCATAACGATAATAATTTTGAAAGCGAACTTCAGTTTAACTCGCTTTCTTGCTGGCTCGTGTTCGCTGCATGTATGCACTTATTTAAATATATTTTAAATATCAAGATAATAATAATAAATAAAATGTCGCCCCAAATTATAGGGGGGGCTTTGGGATATTTTAGGGAGGCTGAAGCCCCCCTAAATTAGGGCTAACGAGTCACTGAACTACGGCCTGGTAGACTTGAAAGGTCAGTATGATGCGCTACGACGAAACAAACAAGCAGTGCAGCAAAAATGAGACGACTGACCCATTAAAAGATCATTTCATTTTTGCGGAGAATGCGAGGTAAAGGTTTTTTTTTTACCTCTGTGGAAGGAGAGTGTGTTTGTCTCATTTGCGCAACGACTGTGGCGGCGGCGGCCAAGCGGCACAACACTGAGAGACATTTGTGTGCCACACAAGCTACCAACTATCCACAGAGCAGCGCACTGAATGCAGCAAAAGTAGCGAGTTGCGAGAGATGCACATCTGCAAGACTCACTCAGTGTACAACATACTGGTAAACCGCACGCAATACCAGGCTTCCCAATAAGTGAAAGATACCAGATATGGTGTCCAGTTCATGTTTAGTTCAATGCGTTCGTAAAATGTATTTTATTTAGTATTTATACTAAATGTTAAATGTTATTTTATTTAGTATTTATAAGATTTGTTATTTGTACATTGGACATTGTGATTTCCTTGGACTGTTATGAAGTGATCATTTTGAAGCGTTTTGAACATTTCTATATTTTTCAATTTAAAAAACAGCACTAAGACAAAATATAAATATAAAGTGTTGCATATAAATATTTACCTGTTTACTCCCTTGCAAATTATTGTTGATATTCATTGTGAGAAATAATTAACATGATCTGTGTCTTTGCAGAGATAAATATCCTTAATTATTAATAAATTCAGAAGAGGGTATGAAAGTGGTAGCCTCTGCATTAATCAGTACCCAGGAAGGTTGGTGACCCCTGAATTAGAGGTGCAATGATGAACTCCATGAGACCACAGGTCCGTGACGAATCACACCTTCAAACAAAGTAGGTTAATTCCAGCTTTTGCCACCATTTCTTGTTAAAATAACATTCTATTCTCGTTATAAATTCCGATCTGCAGAGTGGTTCAAAACTGCTGATATCTGCTTGAGACCCCTTGCTTTAAAGGTATCAGAAAATAAAAACTGGCTAAAATTAAAAAAAGTCAAGGCACAGGGTGAAGAACAGTAGGTAGGTTGTGTTTCAGTGCTGGAATATATAACATCAGACACGCACCCTGACTATGATTCCCATGCGCTTGCTCTCAGAGGTGAAGGGGAAGATCTGCAGGATGTAATAGGTCAAGATGTGTCCAGCTGGGGTCTTCAGCTGGAGCGAGGTCAGGTCTCTGTTCACCAGCGTCAAACCCACACTCTCAGTCCAGCGCACCAGAGCTACCTGCAAAACATCGCAAGGAATTCATTTGAGAAGTTTATCTATTAATTTAGCAAGTGGCAAAGTGGTAGAGTCGTTTGTCCTATAACCAGAAGGTTGTCGGTTCGATCGTGGCAAGCCACTTCACACACACTGCCCTGCATGGATGTGTGTGAATGTTGGGGTGTGCTTGGTGGTGGGCAGGAGGCCGTAGGCACTAAATGGTAGCCACATTCTGTCAGACTGCCCAAGGGCTGGCTGAGGAGTACAATATGAAACAAATAATGCTCTGAAAATAGCGTCTTTGAGTGTCTAGAGAAGCGCTATGTAAATTAAAAGCATTGTTATTTGTTATTATTATTATTATAACAGCTAAAAATGTACAAATCGAAATACAAAAGAAACAAACCACTATAAAATAACGTGAATGACGTACAGTACTGTAGAAAAGACCAAAATGTATCATATAATATTATTACAGAGCTATCATCATTATTATTATTTTAAAGAGGGGTGAAAAACTAAAACTATCTGGGATTTTGTGTAGGTCATATCACCCAGCTCTAATGCACACTGTTGTTTACTGGTTGCTTAACATCATTTCTACAGTAAAGTATGGAGGAGAGACGCAGGAGAGTTCTCCAAATTTAAGTGAGGAGATCATTTCCGGTATCTTCTCAAGAGGTACCCCCCCCCCCCACACATACTGTTTTGCCCACCATCATAGCCCTTTTAGAGACTCTGAAAGAAGGTTTTCCTAAGTTGAGTTTGCCTGTTCTCCATTTTAAGCATCCTTTACGTGCACTGTTTAAAATCTGAGATGAACTGGTTATCCTCGTTATCCTAATGTGGTCATGTGATGTGCTACCCAGGTCAGAACTACAACTAGGTCTAAGTGGTTTTAAAATGGAAATGCTTTTTATTTAGTCTAAAAAAAACATTGCATAAAATAATTGGATTGAAATGCCAAGACGTGCACAACTGAGTGCGCTGAACTTTTCAAATGATAAACTGTATCGCATAAACTACGATGGAAACGCATTTACTCAATTAATCCCAATGGCAATGCATTTTTCTGTCGCAACTGGAGCACGATGGTGCGGCACTATTGGACTAACCAACAGAACCGAATTTATTGTACAACATCTGGATTGTTGTTTTAGTCATTCTAGATTTCTAAAGTTTGTCATCAAACTGGTTCGGGATGATCACCTCCCAGAACCGCCTTGACCGGCTGCGATTCCAAAGAGCAGTCTCCGCCTCTAAAAGCAAGATCCGTGCGTATTGCGTTTCGTCTACGTTTTCTAAGCTATTATATACAAAAAAGGGCTTCTTCTAACGCAGCAACTTCCCATTTTCTTTTGATATTTGGTGCCAATTTATCAGAAAGTGGCGATTATGCTCTTTTGGAGTCCTTGGATGGAAACATGGCTATTCATGTAGCATCTCTGAATGTATTGCAGTTTTATTATACTAAACCAACTGGATAAAAACATTAGACATCAGCGGACAATTCAGAACGCTAATGCAAAGGAATTGAACCTGCCATAACTCTCTTCTCAGAGTGGACCATCTTTCTGTGACAACTTCTGCTTAATAGGCTAGAGATTAAAGGTCAACACTATATTTTTCCAGGATGAACCAAAGGTCAACAGCTACTGAGTACTGTCATCTCATCTGAATCAGCCGAGAGCACTAATAAAAGCATCAGTGAACTTCTATTACCCCCTCATAAGTAAAACTTCATTATCGGGCATAACAAACGATCTTGCTCACGAGAATGTCCAATCATTAAAGGTCATGATAAACCTCTGACCCTTGACACTGCAGGGTCAAAGGTCACAAATGACTTAAAGTAAGTGTGCGGAAATGCATCTGGGTTATTTAGGAATATCACAGGGTATATGCGTCCGTCATATTGGAAGCTGAAAAGGCTGGAGATCCTGGAGTGAGCACACAGACACAAGCGCTGATGAGAGTGACACGGAGAGAAAGACTAGTGTTAACCGCTAGTCTCTCAGAGAAAATTAAATATTGATCAATCCCGGAGTGAAGACGTAGGAGAGATAAGACCTGGGCATTAAAGAAAATAAATAAGTAGACACATCAAGGGAGAAAAGAGGACAGGCAATTCCACTAAAGAGGGAGATGGACAGATTTCTTTTTCCTTTTATCACTCTCAAAAGATATCTACGTCCGCAGAAGGTCCAGAAGAAAAAGACGCTTGGTTTATATGAAGGAAAAAATGAGAGAGCTGCGAAATATTCTCCATTTGCGTAATGAGTGGTGCGTTCTCGCGAAAACAATCAATGCTTTGAGAGTGTCTGCCCTTCATTAGTTCATCTTCATTAGATTCTGCAAGCCAACAGCAAACACTGTGTGCAATTATCTGAACGCTTCAAAGGTTAGTTCTGCTAAACCCTCATCATTTGTTCACGGGCAAAATTAATTAAAGAAATGTGTCCTTTCTTGTAAAGCTGAGCAGGTTTTTTATTGTTAAACAATACCAACACATTGGGAAAAAATGTGGGCTTTATGGATGTATTTTAATTGTACAATTTGGAGCCAAAAGCAGTAATTGGTAAAAGGCACAAATTCTTTGTAACTATTTAACATTAAATTAAATTTCCCTGATGTCTGAAATATTTAAAATCCATCAATTCTTTCCCAAAGACATGGAGGAAACAGGAACTTCCATTGATGTGGTGGAGCATCGTCTCTACTCCGAGCTTCCCACCCTATCTCTAACAAAGCACCGAGCCAACATGCAAAGATCATTCTAACTGCCTGCATCCGTAATCTCATCATTTCAGTCATGACACAGCTGTAGATTTGCCAGTAAATCGGGAGTTTTGCCTTAGCACAGCTCCTTCATCACCACAAGGGACTTGTACACTGAGGGCATTTCTATAGAAGCTGCCCTGACCCACTATGAACATGCAGTTTTTTAGTTCCCTTGCTCACGAACATGAGCCAAGATACTTAAACTAGAGACCTGCAGGATTTTCAGTCTGCACGACATTCCCGACTGCAGGATTGGTGTTTTTTTATTTTTTATTTTTTTTTTGGGGGGGGGGGGGATCCCACCCCAAAAACTCAAGTTTGTTGTATAAATTTAATAGAAATGGCAAACTTTTAATTGTGTTTAATTAGGTTGAACAATGAACATGGACACAGAATGGGGAGCTTTTTATATTTAGAAGTTTGGGCTAATATTTTTTTAAATAAACTAAATAATTGTCACAGTTTGTGTCTTGTTTTTTCCTCCCTTTCTACATCTGCTAGTAATTTATCTTTCTCTCTTGTTGCAAAGCTGCTTTCACAGCTGATTTTGTGGCATCTTTCTCACTTTAATCGAAAAGTCAGGGTTGCTCATTTCAAGTGTGTCTCTTTCCAGAGGTTATACTTTCTTTTTTCCCCATGTTCCTTTTGGCCTGAGACCTCTGCCGACTTGTTCAGCAGCCTGCTAAAGGATACATTTCCAGCCCTTCGATGTCTTTCGTTGTTCGTGAACAGCATTTGTTTTTAGGAAAATAGTGTTAAAGAGTTTCCATTTTGTGGGCATCGCATGAATAGAATTTCTTCTGCACCCAAGCATATATGAAAATGTTGCAGTCCATCACAGGACTCAAAAAGTTGGAGGGAACATACCACCTTTTTTCGAAATTGATTTTAAGTTTAAGGTAGTTTTCTTAGAATATTACAAACTTTATTATTATCATTATTATTATTATTATTCTAAAAGATGCACAGGGTGAGACTGGTTCGATTCCCAATCCCTCCCTGCTCTCTCTCCTTCTTTGCTTCCTGTCCATGTGCACTATCCAATCCAGAACATAAAAAAGTGATGGGTCAGCGCTGCTTTCAATCCAAAATATGAAGCACAAAACCTATTTATGTGCCAAATAACATATAAATATATGCAGTTGAAGAGGGACAGTCAGTAAGGAAAACACTGTCTAGGAACGAAACCTATGACAGCTGATCCGGACATGTTCGAGGTTGCACCAACCACAATTCGCTCGGCTGATTCTCTTGTGAATTCATTTTTTTTTGGTTAGGATGACCTGCTGATACACATTGTCTAGATAATCCCAATGTTCTGAAGACTAATAGCAGAGATAATTTGTGTTTAAGTATGCTTTGAATTGGACATGAACTCAATATACTTGGATAATTATCCAAACATTATTGCATATTAAAAAATTCTGATAGGTTAGGTTTACAAAGATTTTCAGTGATGACCGGTCAATGCATCAGATTATAAGTATGTATCAAAATACATGAAGAAAATCAAAATGCTTGTTATTTTCTTGAAATGTATAGTGAGCTTTAAAGCGGTAAATGTTCCGTTGCTTTCTCTAGTTTCCAAAACTTGGTACACTGCAGCAAATCAAAGTTACAAACACATGCTACAGAACAACGTCTTATTTCATGAGTAATTCCATGCAGTCGAGCCTCAAACAACTCATTCCTCTCTGTTAAAAGTATGTTTAACTGGAATGAGTTCGCTGATCTCTCCATCAATCGGAGGCCGGCTGCCATTGTGACATACGTTTGGCCTCAATGCCTTTTCCGGCATTTATTTAGTGCTTTTCTTCCCTACAACTCATTCAAAATATTGTTGCTCTACAACAGATCTATAAATATCTACGATCTCTCAACACAAATGATGACCGAGTCCTTCCTGGTGTGTGACCTACCCCTGCCCCCTCTGCTTCTGATATTTATTGAGCCTTCTCAGATTTCTCGAACACAGAGTCCATATTACCATCCAATAAGGCAGTAAATTCAAGGCTAAAGTGGGGGGAGTCATAAATACTAAAGCAGAGATATATAGGATTACTCTGTTAAGAGGAGACCAGCATCTCCAGTGCAATCTTTCTGATTTGTCAATAAACCGAATGAACTGTAAAAATGCTGAAGGAATAAAAAAAAAACAAAAAAAAAAAACACTTTAAATCTCTTACCTACATAAAAATGTTATTTAATTACAACAAAAATTACATTCCTCTTCTGATAAACTGATTGCTTGCTGTGTGTCTCCTGATCTGCTAAATGCATAAATGTTTTATCTTTTTTTTTTTTGTGTGTGTGTGGGGGGGGGGGTAATTGAGCTTTTGGCTATGCAGCAATACAATCGCCTGTTTTTGGGGAAAGCGGTTTCTTAACATTTTATGCTCTGCTGTAGAACCTGGCCTACCAGAACACATTGTACATTTATAGCCACTGTGGTCCCATTTTTTTGTATTTGTATTTGCCATACATTAATGCAACCCTTATATCCTAGATTTTAATAACATATATATAGTTAGGTTGAAGCAAAAAAATTCTACATACAGGCATGTCATAGCTTAATTCCACAAAATTCCTGCCCTTTTTTTTTTTTTTTTTTAGCCTGATGCCCACCGATGGGATGTTTAAGAGAGATACAGAGATAAATTGAGCGAGCCCAAGCCAAAAGTTTTTGCAGTGGAAAAAGACCCGGGAAGATGGCATCACATTGTGGTTTGCGGGTAATGTTGCGGAAACTTGCCACTATGTGATGAGGAAATATCCATCGTCTGAAGTGCTGTTAATGCCCGTGGTGTGGATAATAATGTTTTCATTATCTAGGCTTTTTATGGATTTTTTGTGACTTTTTACTGGTTTTCTGCACACCCACTCGAGGAAAAAAAACAGCCCTATGAGGCATGTTTAATATTTCATATGTAAGTGTAACTCCTTCTGTTTTCTCTATCTTATGCGGTTCCAATTTTACCACCATAATGCACAAATGGGATCGCCGCAGGTCTTAAAGGGTTAATAGTTTTAGAAGGGTTTCAATTTAAGGTCATTCTCTGAATTAACTGTGATACTTCCGTTGAAAACTGCTTAAATCAACAAAACAGGATGTTTAAAATCATAGAGTGAATAAATGACTGACCTCATCGGGACTGGACGCTTGATAAGTGCGGTTGTCATCACTGAAGTCCTGGTCAGCCTCTGTGCCCTCTTGTTCTGTGCTGGCACCGTTCACCCGAGACTCATAAACAGGTGTAACATTGTGACAGAGAGCAATGGCTTTCACAGCTTCATGGATGCGGCTGCTCACACTTTTTCGCACTTTGGGTGCAGGCATCTGCACTTTGCGGGACGGTGTGGAACTCGCGCTACTGCCATTAGACTGAGCTGAGCTCACCTAGAAAGACAAAGAGAAAATGTTAAAAAATTTCGGCATCACACAAAATTTCGATAATGGGAAAAGGCTCCACACACTAATCAGCTAATGAAGTCAAAACAGCTGCAAAGGCCTTGGAATGGTCTTCCAGTCGAGCGCTGTAAGCTACACAACCATAAGGGAAGACTGCTGACTTAGCAATAGCCCAGGAAGAGAAGACACAAAATGTCATTGCAAAAGAGGTTTTGTGTCCAAAAGAGAGGCGAAAGAAAGGAAAAGATGTGGTAGAAAAAGTGTTTTCCAATTATCTCAAAACCTCCCTGAAAGGATCCAAAAGAAAACCATGGGCAAGGGGAGCCTTGTGTTTGTTGAGCTACCTTTGTTTTTCGTTTAAAATAGCCATAGTTAAGTAAAAAATCCTGTGTTGTGCATTGACAGAAATATTTAACACAAAAAATATTTAAGTGTCTCTTTTATTTTTACCAGTTGGTAAGGAAAGGTGAGAGACTGCAGAAGAGAGGAGACAGTAGTGGTCCGAGTTCTTATAGAAGTCGTGGAACAAGAAAATGTCTGAAATCATTTCATTGCTTAAGTGGAGCAAAGAAAGGGTTTCTCTTTTGATGACCAAAAGGACTTGGTTCACTTCCTAGCTCACTTTAAGGGTGTAAGTTTGGTTCATTTTCAACCAACTAAAACAACAAAAAGCTAATCCGCAGATACACACAGTGATGTAGAGCCGAAGATCCTTGCCCGGACCCGACAAATCAGGCTCGTAAATAAGACAGTAAATGAAACTGTTTTTAAGTTTGGCTAAAATCTTCGATTTTTTCGGCCCAATTACAACTCTTCCTCTACGCCACTTCCTGGATTTTTCCGTTCATTGAGACGTGGGTCTTATGTGACAAACCTTACCATTTTGAAAGGGTTTTATCTCGACCAACTTTGTGTTCTTAGAGCACATGAAGAGCACCGAAAAACTCGAAACAGCAAACTTTTCACTTTTAAATTCTAAACGTGTAGAAATAACAACACGCTTCATGCAGTTCAGTGACTGTGTATGCTAACGCGCTTTCTTTCTGTTTGTGTGAATGTTTTTTAATGAGGAAACAACACTAAAAGATGGTAGGAATGTCATAAAAGTTAATTTTGTATAAAAATCGTTTAAATAGTTCAAGAATGCATCTTTTAACTCCCTTTCATTACACATATAAATATAACTCTATCGTCAAATTCAAGTTGATAGAAAAGTGAAAAGGGAAAACCACTAAAATAAATATAGCAAAAAGCTTTCAAAAATACAGTTTAATATCAATTTTTAATGCGTCAAAACAATCTCAAATCCAGGTCCCATAAGCACTGGCACATTCTCAACCTCGTCTCAAATGAGACGATGGGGCTTGCCCTCTATCAAACAACATCTGTTTTAAAAATCATTTCTTTATATTCATAACACTCCAGAGAGAGAGAGAGACAGAGAGAGAGCTGGAAGTGCTTTGTGAACAGCAAAGCATGTTAAGCTGAAAATTACATTATGTTTATTGATTTCTGTCAAACTCAATTTCACACAAGATGTTGGACACGGACACCGACACGTCCTGAGGGGGCATATAATAAGGCTATGATCGCTCATATCATGGGTACATTTCAAACCTGCCTGCCACTCTATCATCATCAGTAATGAAGCACTGTGAAGCATAAAAATCAATTGCTGCCGCGAGATTGTGACAGAGCGCCACCCAACTATTGGCACCAACACACATACACATAACCAAAAGTCAACGGCCGTTCGAGCAGGATGTGATTTTCAAACACAATGCGAGACACATAAGCACTTGACCTTGGCTGCTTTCAATCATTTGCCTACAGATCTGATATTCCAGAAAATGTATTGGAATAAAGAGATTTGCCTGACTTTTACCCCTTTAGAAAACATGAGTTAACTGCATAAACCCTTGTAAGAAATCACAATGATCCCAGGTTGCCTCCCAGGTTCACACACACACAAGGGACGTTTGCCTGAACCCACATATTTTCTATGAAATTAAAGCTCTCGTGTTTTGGTTCATTGTCCTGCTAGAATACCCATGCATGACTCATCTTCAATGTTTTGGCTGAAAGTTGTTCAAGGCCCCATCTAATGTACCTTGTGAATATCTGGCACCCATAAAAAAATAACGTTCTCCTCTTCCTCTTCCAAAAACAGAAAAGTTCAGTCAAAACCAAACAACTTGATTTCATCACCACAAAGTTAAAGTTCCAAGTTCTTTGAAACGGTGTCACAAATTGTTTTCTTGGTGACTCTAGTCCCATCTGCTTGGGCTGGTTACTGATAGTTTAGGTGACGAAGTGGGAAGTTGTTTGGGGCCCCACACTGAGAGAGATCCTCTATTTTTGTTTCATTAATTTGTGTATTATCTAAACAACTGCTGATCCTCGTGCACGTCCACACCCTGATAGTCTTTGGCTTTTGTAGCGATTTGCAGTCTGAGGCTCTAATCCATAAGGTTGCTTTATAATTAGGAGAGACACCACTCATTTATTGTTATTGTGTGAAGTAACGCCATATTTTCATGATTCTAGAGGATTTTTTGGACCTATATATAAAATCCAATGATTTTGATAAACCCTTCCCAAATGTTGACGGAAGTCACTCTCCTACATTTACAACCATGTGGGATGTGGGTGTTTTAACGCTTATACATTTTTCAAATTCCTGCACCTTTTCCAACAGTTTTCACAGCACTGATATCAAAATATTTACAATATGCTTTAAGTCCACAGGTCTCGGAAAGCATGGTCAGTTGCAGTGCCAATAAAGAGAGGTGACAGAAATTGTCATGACAGAAATTTGTATGTCGTATCTGAAAAAAGCAATTTTTAAAGGACATTAAAGATGTATGGGGATTTTAACATTTATTTATTATTAATAATTCATAGTGCACTTTCTGATACAGAGCTCACTCACCGCTCTACCAGTGACAATATCAGCAAACCGGAACAAGTTCGACCAGTGGGTAACTTTAAAAGAACAAGACCTTTTCACTGTGACAAAAAAACCCCAAGAACTATACTACAGATACAATCCCTTTCGCTCTATCTCTGATATACAAAACAAAAACAATCCAAAAAAAAACCAAACAAACAAAAAAAAAAACACGTCTATAAAGAGATTTAAAACAGTGGTTAATGCATCATGAAAATAAAGCTACTGATGAACTAATTCAGAAATGTAATGCTGAAACCTAGGATTCTGTTATTTCGGCAAAACATCCCACCTGAGCGTAGGATTGAATGATGTGACTCTGGATCTCATCCATTGTGTCTGTTCCGTATGACACCGTGCCGAGATGAAGGCGCCTGAAGACCATTTCGTTCTGGGTCAGAGTTCCTGAAAAAGCACAAAGATCAAGATCCGATCAAGATCAAGCACAAAGAAAGAAATCAATAGCTATTATACAGCAACAGAGCAGTATCAAAACAGAAAACAAAAGGTGAAAATGAAGAAAATTAATTTTGTATTCATACATTTATTAATGTCTAAAAGACAGAATCTGACGAACAAAAGATATTTGGATATTAAAAATACAATTTTACCAAAAACTTTGCTTTTCCCAAGAAACTCCAGTGATTAATGCATGTTTAAAGCTGATTTACATCATATATTGTAATAAAATTCAGAGAAAATTTCTTACAGTACCTGTTTTGTCTGTAAGCAGGTAGACCAGCCGACCAAGTTCCTCTGGGATCGTGCTCGTCCGAACCACCGTGCCTGGAATGTTCTCATCCTTCATAATCATCCAGCCATACGCCGACTTCCCCATATCCAAGTTTACTCTTAAACTAAACAAAAACAAAACAAAAACACAATAAAAGAAACATCTTTTTCCACACCGATGCTTTCTTGACTGTAGAGTCAATACCTGATGGGGATGATGTACGAAAACAGAACCACAAAACGGAACAGGTTTCGGTACCAAGGCCCAAGAAATCCCTGCAAAACTACCATAACTACAGAAAGAACCACCTGAGCCAGAAACAGAGCTTTGGTGAGGCGGTTTAACTCCAGATCCAACAGGCCAACCTGCAGGAGAGAGAAAAATCGTTTACTTAAATGTTTTTTTACACACTGGCTGGTTAACAAATCTTGCTTAAAACAGAAACATTTCACTGGCCACAGAAGTGAAGATTAAAAATTACTGCACATCCCAAAAGAAGAGATACTGAAAGTGCAGGAATAAGTACCTTGTTGCAAGAAGATGCATGGCACGAGAAAGAAATCACCATTGTCAAATTACAGGTGCATTTTTGTATCGGTATAATAAATATGTTAATTTAAAAATAATTTAATTTAATTAGCCTAGCAATAAACTTGGAAAATATATAATAAAATATATATTTTCACTATATTTCATAGTTAAAAAGCTACATGTGCAAAAGCAATTAGCTGAGGATATGGGTAGTTTCAGGGCTCCACCCCAAATCCCCCACACACCCATTCAACATATTGTTCAACACAAACATGGCCATGGTTTATATCAGCACGTTGACAAAAAAAGACTAAACATCATAATATTTGTGACTAATGAGTATTTTCCATTCAGACCCCCTGCCTTATACCATGAGCTTCTCCCGAACTTTGTTAATAAGTCATAACTATGCATTCCAGCTATTAGACTTTGGTTTGTTTTGAATGTCAAATTGGTTTATTACATCTTAATTGTTCTTTTACCTAGCTATTTTGACTACACTGGTTATGTTAAATGCACATGTTAATTATATAACTGTTCTTTGCCAATTCATTAATTTTAAACTTAATCACTTAATCTCTAAAAACATAACGAAAATTTTTTGTTATTCAGACCCCCCTGCCTTAAACCATGGCATTAATCAGGAAGAATATACTCCTCCCGAACTTTGAAACTATAGCTATGCATTCCAGCTTTTTAGACTCCAGCCTACAAACTAATAACATAAAAAAAATCACAAGGAAAAGCAACTTTAAAGAAACATTTAAATTTTGTTGACTACTTTCAGTGGGACATGGTCTGTCCCTGTAAAGGTAAAGTGATGTAGCACTGTTCTTATGCTATAAGTGAATGGTCAGCTAATAACAAACCAAAATGCAAAGAACAATTGTTAAGATAGATGTTAACTATATAATGTCATTTGCCAATCCATTAATGTTAAACTTAGAGATTTCATTTCAACAATGAATATGTGTATTTCTTATTCAGACCCCCCTGCCTTAAACCATGGCAGTAGGAAGAATATGCTCCTCCTGAACTTTGTTAATAATGCATTCCAGTTTTTAGACTTCAGCATACAAGCTAATGACATGAAAAAAACACTAGGAAATGCAACTTTCACTTTTTATGACAACTTCTCAGTGGGAGACGTAGTGTCCCTTCAGTGATGTAGCACTGTTCTCATGCTGTAAGTGAAGGCTCAGTAAATAACAAACCAAAATGAAACGATAGTTAATTATATAACTATTCTTTGGCAGCTTATTAATGTTAAACATCCACAAAAATCCTTATCAAGAAAGCATCAGTTTCATCAGGTGGACACAGGGCTACGCCCCAAACAGGTGACCATCAATCACAGCGACACACTCACTCAATGCACTCGCACTACTCTGGATGCAAATCAGAAACCTTCTGGCTAGAAGGGAGCATTGCCAACTTCGGTTGCGCTACCCATTAAACTATAACTTTAAATGTTTCCCAAAGGTTCCCATGCTCTGAAAACCACCTCAGAATGAATCTCAGTCGAAGCACGTGTGATTCCCCGTGAGAACGCGTCGCTTGAGTGTTCCTCTCGTTTCGAGTGATCAGAAATATTTCGCTTATGAAAAGTAAAACAACCTGCCCATAAGCCAGACCTGACCAATGACCCCAGACCCCAACCCTTTCTCATGCAAATAATGTATGCGGAGGAAAGAAGAGATGAGAGTCTTTTAAGCAACTGCTGAAAAGCACAGGAGGCAATACCGGAAAAATAAAAGCAGAACGCCTCTTCATATAAACGTCCCCCTGACAAAAGAGCCAGAGCTTTCCCCTTTTTCTCTCAAGTATGTCCCCTCAGCCAATGGAATATGTGGGAAAATGATGTCAAAAAAAGACGTTTTCCTTGTTTCCCTCTGGCGAGGGCCGGCAGCATGGCCTGCGTGAAAACACTGAGCTCTTTCATCTAGGGAGTGCACTAATAAAAACAGCAACACATAACACCATCCCATGAGAAAAGGAATCTGCATGAAAGGGACACGGGGGAGGGGGTGGACAAATTGAAGCGAAAAGACAAAAAACAAAAAAATGCAAGCAAAATTAATCCCCCGACAGGCTATGCCCCCAGTCCCTGGAGGACAGCGTAAACTGGGAGTGCTGTCTGATTTATCAGCTGTACGTTTAAAACCCCTCCGTTGGCCTACCACCCTGCTCCGAGCTTCATGCTTCAGCTAGTGAGGAAAAAGGAGGGAATGGAAGGATTAAAATGAAGAAAAATTAAGACAGAAGACATAGTTCCCAAGCTCAATGGGAGGAATCCCCCTTTATGGGGGCAAAACAATGCGGAGGCTGATTTTGCAAAGCTGGCCAGGGATCGGGTGAAGCCGTTATTCATTCAGGCCCGAGAGGAAAAAGCGACTCAATTACCTCAAGCTGAAGATGCTATCAATGAATCGAGAGTGCATATTTTACGCTATTCATCCGGGCCTCGTTTAAAGTGAAAGGAATGATTCAACCTGCCCTCACTGCCTGTATGTTTTGTGTGTGAAATTTGATGACGACTTTGTGCCCGGATAATGAATATTCATTGCTTGAAATCCATCAAGTATACGGAGGCTGCTGCAACAATATGGCATTATACTAGTGCTCCAGAAACTGGATATGTAATACAGCTAAATGGAACATACCATCCACCGCGCGGAACCAAAAACAGGGTCTTGAGAAGTTTCTCCACTTCATCAAGTGCACGCTTCAAACTAAACACAGCAACAGATTAAAAAACATGACTTCCATTCGAAATGTTAAATAGGTAACAACTCGTTCATAAGAAATAAAAAAGACCAACAGGAGTGCCACTACATTTAAATGAGAGAGAGAGAGATGTTTTCTTCCATAAACGCATGAAACTACTTAATGTTCTTTAGTTTTTTGCCGAATTACAACTCTATACAAGAATGTGACGTGACAGCTGATTATCTAGCTACACAATGTCTACATCGTTTATAACTATAATAATTACACACAAACTTTGTTCTGTTTAAAACGTGCAAAGCCCTTTGTGACTAGGCATAACCACTAGTAAGTTACCCTTCACACTGCGAGTAACATAAACCAAACCCCATCTCTACGATTTTTCCAAATCTGAGTCATTTTTTGAGTTGGTATTGATATAACTTGATAAACTTTTGTATAATATGGAATCTAAGGGTAGTCCTGATGCAGGACAAATTAAGATACAGTGGTACCCTGAGATACGAAACTAATCCTGTTCCAGGGTGACGTTCGTATGTCGAACAATTCGTATCTCAAAGCAAGTTTTACATGTAAAACGCCTAATCCGTGCAATGGCTCTCAGAAACAACAGTATAAGTTGATGAAAAAATGGAAAACCAGAGAAAAATCAAGTAACGTTTCTTCAATCTTTTAATCTACACATTGTTAATGTAATAAATGACAATAAAACAGAATAAAACACACGCAAAATACGTAATATGTACACAAATGTGAAACCTTACCTTGAGAGTGAGGTGATGTGTCGGAGGAGGTGGAACGAATGGCAGAAAACATTCTTCGTATGAAAGTTAACTTTCTCGAGATATTTCACGAATTACTAACACAAACACGGTTTCAAGCACAAGCGCAGACAGTACCGAGCGTGTGAGAAGAGATGAAGAGAGCTTCTGAGAACGCGTCAATAGGGTTTCTCTAACTTGCGCTACAGAACAGCGTAGTTTCCTTGTTATAAACGTTTTTTTTAGACACCTTGACTCCAACATTTTTTATAGTACATTATTGGTAATCTATAAATAAGTTTAGCTCGATTTAAACTGATTAAAAGTGTTTTAAGGCGCAACAGCCCCTTAAAGCACACTTTCTTCAAAGGGAGAAAGGAGCGCAAGGACGTGGAAGCGCAGCGCGACGTGAGACAAACCAGTGGAAAAAAGAGCAGAAATGTTTGTTATTATTCGTATCTCGAAGCAAAAAATTTCCCGCGGGACCTTTCGTATCTCCAACATTTCGTAACTCGAAGCATTCGTAACTCGGGATACGACTGTAATTAACTGATACTACAACAGATAAAAAGTGACTATACCAGGTCACAAATGTTAAAGATGGCAAAAACAATTACAATTAAAGTTCAGCCTTTAAAAAAAGTTTCAGAAGTTTTTTTTTTTTTTTTTTTACAGACAAGGACTGCTGCTGACAAAAACCTTAATCTCAATCCATTAAAAAAAATGTAAACAAAGCATAACAATACCGCAAACCAGAACCAAGCAAGATAAAACCAAAATGAAAACAACATTAAAAAAAACACACAAGAAAAATTACCGTATATAAAATGTCAATTTTTTTTATTTTATTTATTTTTTTTTTCAAATTTGGCAGTTGCTTTAATCCAAAGTGGTTTATTTTTGTTTTAAAAAAAATTATTGAGTTTTTGCTCGTCCTGGGATTCAAACCTTATATATATAATATATATATATATATATATATATTCTATACTAATATATATACTAATATATATTCTTAGATCTGACACTCCCTATAAAAAATAAAAAAAAACCCTGAGCCAAGCATCAACATGCTCTATTTTATCGGTGAGCATAGCGTCTCATGCAGTAAGATGTCTTCACATTGATGAAGGTTGTCTGACCCTCTTTCACATCTCTCAGACCACCAAGGTTTCGATCCTCAAAGAGAATATCGCTCCATATTACGACAATGACAGACACCCTCACAAATACACACACACAGACACTGTAAGGTGATCTCTTATGTGCTGTCAGCAGCTTCTAGTGAGAGCTTAGAGCTTTGTGCGAGGAATGTCACAACAGATTATAAGAGGCGAAAAACGTTCTCAGTGACTTTCGCAGAGTCGTATCGACTTTCCCACCCCATCTCGTTCTCTGTATTGGCACCTCTGACATCATCTCCTTGAGATATTGAATTCCTCTCTCACACACAGAACATGGTAGAGCTATGAGCTCCGCTAGAGCTCCTGCTATCACATACATCTCCCAGCATCCATGACAGGCTCTGAAACCCTTCATGACACGAAGACAGGCGGTTAACCAAGATGCTTTATCCGATGATTTTCATGCCACTGAGGTTTAACACAGACAGCCGATGGCGTTTTAAATGATGCAATTAAGGATATTAAACCATAATTTTTAAATAAAACTATAAACTGTAAATGCTGGGAAACTCCAAACAGGTAGCTGGTCTAACTTCCTTTTTGCCACCTTGCGTGTTATAAAACCTATACAGGTGTGTATGCCACTGGCACTCGTGTAACCCCAAATGATCATGATTTAATCAGTTATGCACAGAACCCATAATGCATATGCAAAAAAAATAGTTTTTAAACATGTTTTATCTTTGGAAAATAAAATTTGGCATTCCATGAAGTGCTAAACCTCCACTTCGCGTGATTGCGTGGTTAAATAATTTATATTTATTAATTGTACCAAAATCAGAAATCTAATCCTAAAAATCAATATAACCACTTCCTTGTCACCAATAATTTAAGTGCAGCAATTACGTAGCATCTATAGTACAACTGTTGCATTATTGGTAATGTTCGCTGGTCACACAATGATGGTGCAGGGAGGAATAATCTTCTTGGAAAATACACAGTTATTTATAAAGTTTCACTCTGAAAAGTTTCTGTGGCCTGCTGTGAGTTAATGTGATTGTAGGATTGGGGTCTTCCCTGAGAGTTTGAGTGCTTCAGAGAGCAGTGTAGAAGTCCAGAAAGCGGCCTCTGGTGATAATTGTTAACCATTGGAGCACAATTAAACAGCTGCAGATATTGTGGTCCATAAAAAAGGTCCAATGATGCAAAACCAATTTTAAAGATATAAATGTGTACAAAAGGTTTATGCATGCTCATATTAGAGTGGTATTAAAAATGAGAAATATGTGTAAAAAAAAGAAACTGAGTTGTTTTGAGGCCACCTGCAATGTAACAAATTAGAGCCCACCGATACTGATTTCGGGGAGCTCAAGTTTGTTACAACATAGAGTGTCCACTGATATTAGAGTGGCTAAAACCAATTTCTCCAAAGCAACACGCTTGCGCTATTTCGGAATGTAAGCCTGTAACGTTTGGTGCAAATCATTTCAGAACAGACTATTCAGCAAAATGCAGGGTTTGCAAATAAACAGTATCCCTAAGTTATTAGCATTCTGAAACATCATGATGCAATATAATTCCCTGCAGCTAAAGCTCAAAGCCACAGCGCCACACCTTTTGGAGTTGAATATGACATAGCAACCAATCTGCATTGGCAACAGCAAAGAGTGTTACACTTGTATCCTGATATCATACAAGGTGGCAATTTAATTTTGAACTGAAACTTTAATTTTCTTTAAGAGAGCCACAAAAATAGCAAAACATTCAGCAAAAATGGAAAAAAACCTTGCCATTAAACAAATACAGCTAAAATGGGGAAGAGCTTTAAAATATGTGTATTGTTGGGTTAATAAATATACTAAAATACATTAAAAAAGTACATTAATGTTGAATCCATTAATGTTACATTTAGAAAAAGGGTGTTTTCTAAATAAAGGGTTTGCATGAAAATGTGCTTACAAAGAAGGAATATATGGCCGAAGTAAAAAAAAAAAAAAAGTTCACATTTTCTAACCAACCTTTTAATTTATTTAAAATAAAAAGTAAGACAAAATGCATGACATCTATTTTTTTCTGCCTGTTTTTGTTTTATACGATTTGTTAAAAAGCATTGGTAAAAGCAGAAAAATTGGATCCAAAACAGTAGTTTGTGTTTAAAACTATTTAACAGCTCAGATCCATTTATAGAAGGCTGAAAAAAACCAAACAACAGGGGTCAGCTCAGGGGACAGATAATGAGTGTAATGGGATTTGGCGTTTTTAAGTTTACTTTTACAGCATTGATGTCCTGAGTATCTAATCATTAAGAGGAATTCTGCAGGATTAAGACTCTGCCACAAATGTCACGCAAGCCCTTGGTTGGTTAATTTCCCTCTAGATTAATCTCTCTGGAGTTGTCCTTTCACATCGACAGGTCCAAATTCATCACTATAGGATCAGAACAGTGCTTTGCTATTTTTATTCCATCTGTTTCAGTTCTACACAAGAACGTTTAAGAAAGTCCCTTCCATCAGTAGACCCATACCCTTCTGTCCGATTTCCAAGAAAAACAAATTAGAAACTGAGCATTTGAAATACACTTGCAAACAAACCCACCTTGTTTTTCGACTGTGAGGTATTCAAGACGCTTCTCATCTCTTTCCCTGTATATATGACCACTCCTATGACGGTTCCTGCGAAAGGACAAATGAGATGACCTATTGGTCAACAATAAAAGTAAATGCCACACTTTGGCCTAATGAACAATTAGTTCAAAAAGTGTGTTTCCAGTCAAGAGAATCAGTGGAGAGACTCAGACAAATGATTCAATATGTGGGACACCCAGAAATAAACCATTACAACGGAGCCTAGTGTAGTCAGATCAATAGAGCAACTCTGGTAATGGACTGATTCGTTAAAGTAAAGTAATTAGTCCAAACAAGGAAGTTCAACTTTTGTTTAAGTGCAATAAAAACCATCAAAAGAAACGTTTCCTATTTTCTTAAAGTCTGACATACTGTTTCATGTTTGGAGAGCTTCTCTCAAAGGGGCTTTTAATGGGTTGGGTCTACAGGGCATATCGGTTTCTCGCCCTGGTGTGTTTTGTGTTGGGTCTGCTGGATGACGTCACTAGACTGTTTAGTGGCAAGGACTTTCTTCGGCTGAAGGTCACACCATGCTAGAACCTCTAAAACCCCCTGGAGAACCGAGCCAGGGGTAACCACAGATCAATAAAGGGCCCAAACGCACACCGCTTGAAGGAATAACCCAGCTATTATTGTTGGACTGGGATCAGATTCTAAACAACAGACCCCTAGGAGATGTCGGAGAAAGAGTAGCGCTCTCGGACCTGTTCTTCAGGGACACGCTTCATTGACACCGCAGGGACAGGACTGCAAAAAGCCAGGACACTTTGGCTTCCCATTAATGGCTCCTCGTATTTCTCTGCTCGAGAGATTGTTTGAATAGTAGCGGATGAGTCTGGCCATCTCGAGTGACAAACAAACGGGGGAGCGGAGGGGGTCTTGAGTGATGCCGCCGGATCACTTTGGTATCAACGGCACACTTCTACAACACAATAAACTCAAATGATATTTGACCTGCGATTAATATTTCACAACTCTCGAGTTTGAGAGAAATTTCATGCTGGGGAAGACTTACCAGACGCCACCACAGTGCTGGCCCAGAGGGTGTTCTCAATGCTCAAGCTCTCATTGATGGGAGGGTCGCAGTCCTCCTGGGAACAGAGGTCCTACATTAGCCCGGCGTTATACATCTCAGTCTGGGTTGATTTCATCTCGCACATTATCAATTATGCCCTTTAAAAGCGGCTCAATAAAAATGACAAAGACTCAAAGCACAAATAATGAATCGATGAACTTTCATCACGATGAACGGTAAGTAGGGAATTAGACGGGGGATTGAATTACACTAATGCCCCGGTTAAGCGACACAGTCCATTTAGAGCGAACGACAAAATCAGTCTGACTTGATTTGCCTTGTTTACAAAACCAGCGCCCTGCTGATCATCATAATAGGGCCTCATTTAGCGCTAGCACGCTCTTTGCTGAGCAGAACACAACAGAATTTCTGAGCATAGGCCATAAATTAAAGGAGAGGTGCAGAAATTAAATCTTTAAACGCTTTTGTCCCACATTTTGTGGCTGGGTGAATACGGAAGATATCTAATTATCTGCCGTCAGTAAGGCATAATATACAGTGAGGAGGACCACACACATGTTGACAGAGAAAGAAGCATTCTGTTAGGCAAGACCCACTTGGTCTTGGTCTCTGTACAAGCAAAATTAACCAGTTTGCTGGTCTTCAACAAAACAGACCTTTCATCTCAAGCTCTGTTCAAAGAGACACTTAAGAAATGGATTATTGCACATCAAATTTGTAAAAGAAGCAGTTGCAGAAAGATTTGTTTGCGTTGTAAACATTATGGGAATCTCAGGTTCTTTGAATGCTCGTTTGTGTGGTGGGGCAGCCTGATCAAACACTAGTGTATCTCTGGCAAAATGACTAACAAATTCCTGATTTTTTTTTCTTTCATAAAATACCCTGGTCCACAATTATTGGCATCCCAAAACTCCTAGAGAATAAATGTATTTCTGTCATTTCTAAAGTAGTTTACAAAGTTGATCAGAGAACATTTAATGAGTAACTTATCACTTCCTGTTTCCCTGGGGAATAATATGACGTGACACAGAGGCCATTTCTCTTATCCACTCTTCAACATTGGAAAGACAAAGGTCCGACGATGGGTACAAGAAAAGAGCCACCGCCTGCACCCGCGGACATCTACTGTGAGAGGCATCAGTAAGAAGTTTAAAAGAACTGGAGCAGTAGTAAACAATCCAAGATTATTTAGCCTCCAAGCACAGTGAGGAGGATGGTAAGACAAATAAAACCTTCTCCAAAGCTCGCTGTTAAAGAACTGCAACAAATGAAGCATCTTGGGGTCGCAAATTCTCCAAAAACAACCATCGGACACCATCTACAAGCCAACAAGCTCTCTGGGAGACATGCAAAGGAGAAAACCTTTTATCGGTCCCAAACAAAAACGTTTGGAGTTTCCAAAGCACTACCGGGGTACTGCTTCGTCAGATGAAACCAAGATGGAGCCGAGATGGAATCAAACACTCAGAACCCAAAAGATGACTATGCAGAAAAGCACCTCATGCCCACTGTGAAGTATAGGAGAGGATCTGTGATTCTGTGGGGCTGTTTCTCTTGTTCGGGTGCATGGCATCATGAATGCTTTGAAATAGCAGAACATTTTAAAGCAAAATCTGGTGGCCTCTGCCCGAAAGCTCGTCTCTGGGTCTTTGACCCAAAACATGTGGCCACATCAACGCAGAAAGGTTCACCACACACAGAATCAAGCTCAACCTATGGCCCCAGACGTCACCCCATTGAAACCTGTGGAGTGAGCTGAAGAGGAGAGAGCAAAGGAGAGGAGTCCAGTCACTACATCTTGTGAAACACTACAGGAGAAAATGATGTGCAGTTTTGTTGGCAAACGGGGGTATTAAATATCAAGGGTGCTAATAATTGTGCAACCCATCGTTTGATGTAAAATAATTATTTCTTAATATGGGATTTTTTTCCACTGAATAAATGCACTTGAATTAAAGGTTGGAATTTGTTTTTCTAAAAACTGATTTTTTTTAGAAGCTGAAGAACCGATTTTAACAACGGATGCCCATATCTCATCTAGACTACCCATTTTTTACAAAAAAGTACAAATATATGTATATATAATATCAAATATGTAACATCTTTAGGGGTGTAACGGTGCGCTAAAATCGTATTCGGTTCGGTACAGTGTCTTGGAGAGTTCGGTTCGGTTCATTCGGTTCGGTACAGAACAATAAGAACTTACATAATCTTTATTTTGAAAAGCTGCCAATACACAATAGAATTCTTGCATAAAAGAAATAAAAGTGACACATTTGGGTGATATTTTAAATAAATTGCACTCTTTATAAAGAAAAACACATTTTTTTAAATAAAAAATTAAAAACTGCAACTAGTTAGGACCTGAAAACTTTTAACACTAGCAACAGCTTCAGCTTATATATCAACAAAACTAAATATTCAAGTTTTAGGCTAAAAAGATTAACCTATCCACATTTTCTGAAGAGAGCATAGATCTGGTTGCAGTGACAATATCTCCAGCAGTAGAAAATGTTAGATGTGTTGCCTGCCCGATCTCCGTGGAACAATGTCGGCATACAACTTTAAATTTATCCACTCGTCTATCCCCGTTATGTATTTTAACAGAGAAGCCAAAGTGTTCCCAAACAGGAGACCGCATTGAGGTGGGAGGGTCTTCAAGCTCTGGCTTCTCTTTCGCTGTTGCCATTTCTCACAGCTACTCATGCAGCTCTACTGTGCGTCACTCAATAGCGTCCGTGCGGAAACTCGCCTAGGAACATTGTTCCGCTGCACTTAATATCGCGCTAATAATACATTTATATTATTTAATAAAAATACCGAATACCGAAACGGTACGCAAGTGTAGCGAACCGAACAGGCCGTACCGAAACGGTTCAATACATACCGTGAACCGTTACACCCCTAAACATCATATATATCGTATGTAAAAAATGTCCAACAAAAATGTGATTTAACTGGATTTTTAATTAACTCAGCTTTTTCAACCAAGTCAGCTAGTGCAAAGCTTTGAGATAAACATATTGTTGATGCCACCAAAAACAGAACCATAAAATAGTAAAAACAGCTGACTTGCAAGCATTTAAAAACTTCAAAAGAATAAAAGCCACTTTTATGATGCATTTTATAGAGCACTATCGTCTGTTTAGTACAGGACTAAACCACTTTTTGCAAAGTTCTGCTAAGTGCACGCACACAGAAACACTACTGTAAGAAACAAAACACTAAAGTGCACGGCAGTAGAGTGCAGCAAGTGTGCAGGAAGTGAAGAACTGTGGGAAACTGCGTTTGGAAGTGTGTCCCTGTAGCTGTAGTTTTGTGAAAGCAAGCTCAGGAGGGTGACTCAGCGTAGGAAGTGATCTTCTGCCCCTGCATGCTGTGTGGCCAAGAGCGAAGACTTCAAACAAAGACAGGCTTCACGTGGGGGGTCTCTTTTTTCCTTTCCCCTCCTCCCTCTCTCTTTCTCCGGTACTGTGCTAATCTGTTGTTAATAAGGAACTATTCTCAGCCAATGGGCTGAGGCTAAGCCCAACAACCTGTGATGTCATGAGTGCTGAGAAGAATGCATCTCGTAGGACGGTTTTACATTCCAGAGACACTTCAGCTTATAGTCATGTGAACAGGCACACTTTAAGAACCCATGTTATTTTTATGTGCAATCAAACAACGGTGCTTGGGTTTCGTTTACTGGCCTGCAACACAACATTAAATTCCTCCACAAAAGCCTAACGGCGGGTAGAAATTGGGAGCATGACGTCACAGTGCATGTAAGACGAAAACTCGTAAAAATTCCTTTATTAACAGCAGTTTCTCTTACCCTTGTGAAGTTCCCCTCAAAACTGTGAATGTCCAGTTGAGGCTTTTGGGCATAAACATAAGCGCTGATGGAGAAGAGATCCTGCAAAATAGCAAAGAGAAAAAAAACACTGTAAACTTTTGACATGAGAAATCTTCCGACTTAAACGCTGCCTACTTTTTTTATTCATGGCACACTGGAAAAGAAAAAAAAAAATTCTTTAAATTAAAGAGTTTGCCTATAACCAGCACTGTTTTTTTTCCTGTATCACAATTGAAAAATTAAAGATTTTAGCTCATCTATAGTGTTTCACTGCTCAAGAAATGCAGAGATTTAACTGGTAAAACAATAACTTCTTAATTCCATAATTGCAAACTCAAGAAAAAATGACCATAAATGCAAAAAGTTGTTGAAATAAATGGTGACGCAGATGGAGTGAATGGTCTACAGATGGAGTACAGTCTCTCATTTTTGATTTTGAAGAAATAATTGGAAGAATATTTGTTTTGCAGCGAATTGAGTGGTTTGGTGCTGACTTAAATGTTCGCTAAACTCATTTCCCCAAAATATGGCAACAGTTATAGAGAATTCTACAACTCATAAAGTGATGATGACGCTAACAGAATTGCAGTGAGCAAAGCAGTTACTACATTGTCGCTATTGTGTTGCTAAAGCTCAGATTGAGTTGAATTAAACACATTTCCATACCTACACATTTGATTTTTAAGTAGAAATACCTCTATCTTTGTTCAATGCCATCCTTTTAATAAATAAAATTCGAAAGCATCGAAAGTATCGAAAGCGTACCATAGGTGACATCAGTGTGTTGTATCGAAACGAACCGTGATTCTTGTGAACCTGCTTTTGCGTATGCAGAAAAATGGCATTACCATGTTATCTTAATTAAGAACTATGAGGTAATAGAGTCTTTTAATTCTGTTCCCAAAACCAGGAAAATTTTCAACATATTGCCTAAACGAATCTTTTCAACGAAATTACCATTTGCTAACAAGCTAAAATCTCAAGAGCTCAGACTGTTTACAGAGTTCATATGTTAAAATACTACAACAACTACAACTATCAGTGATAATTAAACAAAAATTTATGTTGCACTAAAAAATGTTGATCCTTAATGTTGTCAAATGCAACAATCCCATTTGAAATGCTGATTGGTCTAGAAGAAGGTCCTGCATTTTTTTACACAGTAACAGCCCATCGTAGCAACTTTGGGCCATAGCCGTAGCCTCGTGCTTCATCTTTGCGTCAGTTAGTCCGCAAATAAAGTGTATATAAAGTGTTAATAACAAAAATTGTGTCTATAAAAATGACAAAGTTGTACAAATAGGAATCTTTATTTAAACGACCGGACTGACCACGACCCGAACATCATTAAATAAAATTTGAATAAGTCTGGCCCCGTGGTATAGCGGACGGTGCAGATTAGAATTATTTGGAACCTTTCGTTATATCCCAACCTCCCCCTGCTCTCTACCCACATCTCTTCCTGTCTCCATACTGTTCTATAAGTTCCAAATAAAGGCAAAAACGGTCCAAATATAATATTTGAATAACAGTAACTGCACTTATTTTGGATCAACTTGTGCATCCCTATCTGTGACTTCATCACTCACTCTCGAAGATGCTGTGAATGTGTTATATAAGGTTTATTAGGCTGTTGTGTGTTATGTTCTTATTTGTTAATTTTGTAGGATGTATTATGTCACAAATGTCAACATTTTTTAAGAATGACATTGCACAGAATGTTGTGCATGGTGAATTGTACAGTGGTTAAGCAAATGATGACGAGTTATACTGTTGGTGGTACATTTGTATTGCGGTGACGCTCAATCTGATAAAGCTGTTCCAAACCCACCTGCCCTATCTTTAATCTGTGTCAGGGCTCTGCTTTCTGATAAAGGTTCTAAAAATGTATGATTAACATATGACAAAGTACATTTCTACCCAAACGAATCTATAATTCTAATAGATATATGTTGTTATGTATGTAAAAAAAAACACTTTAGGTTTCTCCTCTATAAAATTAAACCAAAAGAAAAGTCTGGATTTTAAATGCATCGCCTCATGCTGAAAAACTACCAAATATGCGTATGGACGTTTATCCCCCCAGAAACTCGATCCTATGGCTCCAAAAGCTTTACTGCACGAATCCTTCAGCAACTTGCTAAAATTTTAATTCTGTGATCACATTAAGTGGTTTCGGAAAGACAAATACAAACGTGAACCCTGGCTCGAGGTGAGTGTCATCTCCACACCGATGGCACTGGGAGACAGGCCGTTTGGCAGATTCCAGTTGTCTCTCAGGGTAAAGTTACCGGCTTCATGTGAAACAAAGCCTCTGGCCAGTAAATCAGATACACACTGATATCAAACATGAGCCTTCGTATCATCAGCCTGAGAGAGTCTGAGTGTGGGACACATCACTCAATGCTTACGGGGGTTCAGTTACAGACTCATCTGAGAACAGTGACAGCGGGAGATGAAAAGTGATTTTGGATACAGCCACCTTTATATCGAGCACATGATGGGTACTCATCTGTCTAACTGTTCGAATCTTCCTTTAAACGTTATCATTTTAATAAATCAAGATAAATCTACTCAAAATCTAATGAGGGAGATTTAAAGGTGGGGTCTGCCACATTAATCTGTATCTCTATAACCCAACAAAAAGGCGTTATTTAATTGGTAATTCACATTTCTAAGCTCGGGCAGCCCTGCAAATTGTCATAATTTAGAAACCATTGGTTGTCTGGATAAGGGACTGAATTAAATATATCATATAGGAGAAAATCACATGTAAGAAGTGAAATAAAATTAACATGCAACAAAGTCAAAAGTAGAGTGTTGATCCAACTCTTACGGAGTTGATTTGAACACTATTTGTGAGATTACATGGCCCTTTCTAGAGTTAAATTAACACAATCAAAACATTTTTTAACACAGAGCGAGAATTAACGGAATAACTCCCAAAAAGTGTTAAAATAACACCAAGACAGATGCATTAGTTATAATCAGTCTGGAACAACACTGTAAAAAGTTATTTTATCACTGAATGTGTTCCGTTTACATTATATAAGATGTAAAATGAGTTGCGTTTTTTGTTGAATGAACTGAAAACACACTTTTCCCCATTGCATTTAACTATAAAATGCATTTTAATCAAACATGAAAGAAAAAGATATATACATTTTCGTCATCAACATTGTATGCTGTTATACAATTGAAAAGGCTCTGACATTTTTAAAATGCATCTGCCCTCACCTTTCAGCAGCTTGTCTGGATGCAAATGCTCACTCATCAAAAAGCGCAAGGCAAATCAATGAAAGTCCAGCTTTACACTCTACTACAGAAACTTTGAGACAACGGGTGGTGAAAACCTGCACACGTTTGCCGCATATAAACCTCAAACTGGACGACGAAGGAGCCAAATTGGTGGAGGGTAATTGCGTCTCTAAATGAGTTCAAAAAACAAACTCTGAACGTGTTAAAATAACTCACAGAGTGTTAAAAGCAACTCGGAAAGAATTAACAACCCCAAAATCAACCCTCCAGTTTTTGCTATGAAGATTGTTTTTTTAAATAAGGCACCCACGTTGTTTGATTGATTTCAGCCCTTTGTAGAACTCAATTGTTTTGGTAACCTCAGTGACCCTTGACCTCCATCCACAGGTGAATCCAATCATGAGAAAGCATTTACAGGAGGTCAATTGTACGTGTTTCTCCTTTTTGTATCTTCTCTAAAGTGTGGCAAAATGGGAGTCTCAACTCTCAGATGAGTCGTGATTGTTGAGCATCGTGGTTTAGGGGTTGATGCAGAAAGCCTGTCTCGGAGATTTAGGCTCTCGGTTTCAACTGTGAGGATCATTGTGAGGAATTGGAAGACCAGAATCACAGTTGGCAGACTGAGAAAAATCGCAGGATGGTGAGAACAGTCACAGTCAACCCACAGACCAGCTCCGATGATCTTCAACAGTGGTTCTCAAAGTGGGGGGCGCGCCCGGCAGGGGGGGTGCAGATCATCAGCAGATGAGAAGAAAAGAACAAAAAAAATCAAGGCCCGCGGGAGTTTGACACATGTATCATGTAATATAATGTTACCCGCAAGAGCTTAAACGTTTTGAGTGTCTAAAAAAAAAAAAAACTAAAACAAAAAAAATAAAATAAAAACTACATTTCCCACAATGGCTACGGTAGCCGCAACGATGTTTCCGCATCCGTACTCACGAGTGAAAACTCCAGAGCTGCCGTTTTTCACATATTGAACGTAAGACTCATGCATTTGAGTGATCTCTCACGCCACACCTTCGATTTCACACGCTAAAATACATTTCAAGATGTGAAATGGATGGAGCGAATAGTTTATCTGTGATCTGTTTCTTGAGCCTGATAATAACAGATGATGATCCAAATGCAGCGTCTTCTGTCTGTGAGGGTTTTTTTCTAAACAAATTACAAAAATGCTATTTTTCTTTATTCACTCGGACAGTTTGATCCTTCATTAATGGAGTTATGTGGGTTTTCATAAGCTGCCAAAAATCAAAAGGATTTATATTAGAACAACAAGCATACAATTGTTTCTATGCAACTGAATTGTCATTTTAATAAGTTATAAATAATGAGTTATTGAATATTAAGGAGTAGTTACATTTATTTTACATTAAAATAATTATTAATTATTAAATAATTATTATTTTACATCTGTGGGGCCCAGATTCTTTTAAAGGCTTAAAGGGGGGCGCGGCCAAAAAAAGTTTGAGAACCACTGATCTACAACGTGGTGTTATTTAAAGTAGGGCTGGGCGATATGAAGCAAAAAAAATATCTCGATATCTTTACAGGATTTATAACTGCAAAAAAAAAATAATACAAATGTCAAAGTCGTTTTTTATTGAAGCTCAGAGGTGCTTCTGCAAATTTTCTTTCAGAAATCCTTGTATACATATTATAAAAAAATAAAGAAATACATATTGCCTTTTCATTCAAAATCAAAACAACTAAAAAGCAGGCAGTGCATAGGAACAAAGTGCTCCTGTAACATTTAGGATATAAACAAAATCCCTGATAACATAAATAATAATTTAACTGTAAAATAATACACATTGCCTTCTTTTCATTCAAAAATCAACTCAAGCTCATCTTTGCAGGACCTCTGTTGTAAGTAACCTTTTCCAATTCAGCAGCAAGCCGCGCTCTCTCTGTAGTGTACAGTCGCGGGAGTTCCTGTCTCGAAAAGTAATGCCGACTAGGTAAACTGTATCTGACTGGGATCAAGTGTTTTTAGCGTACGTTTAAAGCCACGTTGTTCAACGACGGATATGGGTGCCATGTCCACCGCTATGTGAAATGCCACGGACTGTGATGCTACACCACCTTGCGTTCTGTCTGTCATATTCAACACTCCGCGTTATAGAATTGTGGAGATTGTTGAGCTTTGGTTGGCAGCAAACTTTCACGGCATTCACGGCAGTAGACATCTGTCTGTTGTTCGTCTGACGACTTAAAACCAAAGTATTTTTCCATTTCCATATAATGGAGCCAGCAATTCTTTTTTTGCAACAAGTTCTGTAGCCTCCGGGCTGGTTGCGGGCGCCGCCATGTTGATTGAGACGACAGGCAAGGGGAGGGGGAACAAAAGCAAGGAGGCGGGGACGAGCACAGCACAGAGAAGGCACACTAGCAAATTGGAGAAATTAAATATAGACATTATATCGATATGTACGATATGCCAGAATTCATATCGAGTTTAAAAAATATCTCGATATATTTTAAATATCGAGATATCGCCCACCCCTAATTTAAAGCAGACTGTCCATGCTCGGAAACCATTAAACCTGTCTGAACTTGAGATGTTTTCTAAAGAAGATTGGCCAGAATCTCTATAGAGAGCGTTCAGAGGCTGTTATTTCTGCAAAAAGTGAAGATTTTTTCTTTATTGGTGCCTACATTTTTGCACCGTTTCCATCTTATTAACTTTATTTCACTTCTCAATCATCACAGTGTTTGTCTCTTATATGCTATATGAAACTGAAAGTTCTTTTTCAAGTTTATAATGGAACAGTAATGGTTCATACCCCTAAGGCAGGTAGTCTTTGTGTACAAGCGACTGCAATTCGCAGTTTCCAATCCGTCTCTCCATCGAGCTGATCCGTTCTAATAAAACACGAACCTGAAACAAACACACACATCACATTATTCACATTTTAAGATTCAGAGAGCTCTTCTCTTGTTGAAATATCTATGTTAACAGGAGCAGAAGTTAGAGAGCTGGGGATGTATGAGTGAAGGACACATTTGTTATGGGTCAGAACCTTGGCCCCTATGCACTAAAGAACTCTGAATGCTTAACATATTGTTCATATTGATCTTAGACAAGACTGATATAACAGCAGGGAGTAGACAGAAAAGGTCGCTGTCTTTCTTAGAGCAAAGGGCTTCGTGTTCATCATGCTCATATGCTCGGTTTAGCTTGTCTTGAATGTTAACCCTCACTGAAAAAAGCCAGTCCAAAGGCATTTTATTTATTGAGATTGATGTGGTTGGTTTTATTATATACGGTCTGATATAGTGTTAGAATTAAAATATAGTTTTCAACACTAATAAACAAACAAAATGACCACAACAGAATTTATGTGTAAATTTCTCTAATTTTAACAATAAAAAAAAAGAACACTCTTTATTGCCTTCATATTTAAATGTAAAACTAGCAATTTTTTAATGGTTTCCATGACATTTCTGAACACAGATGTGATTTGTTAGATGGAAAAGAACATAAAACCATTGTTTTCATCATTTTAAAACCTTTGCCAATTACAAAAAATGACTTTATTTGTGATGGAAATCTCTCAAGCACACTCGACCTGAACTTTTTACGCCTAAATTTAGGTTTTTCTTTTTACTTTTAAGGACCTTGTAATCTATTTGCAATCGACCTGTGAAGAGCGAAACTCACCAGTTTTCTCAGAGGTCCGGAGAAAAATCATATCAGCAGGGATCCTTTGATTCTAGAACAAAGCAAAAAAACGATTGCCTCGTATTAGTTAATGAAAAAGCCAGAGCTACAATCTACAAATATTGATGTGTGTAAGCTGAACTTAAGAGTTTTAGTGAAATATCCAGGTTAGCGACTCTGTAACTTTATTCCTATTTTAGCATTGTGTGAATAATTGAACAAGGTCATTTCCCTAGCAAGCAATTAACGCGAACCACAGACAGCGAGGCAAAGACAGACACAATGTCCCACTGAAAGAATGACAGGATTTTATGTGACAGATCATGTAGCACCAGGTTTATGCTGATACCTGGACCAACAAAAGAGAGCTAGGGGTTAAAAAGAACAACAAACCTTTTCCACGATGATTAAATCTCCAACCTGTATGTCTGAGCTCTTTACCTGGACCTTCCCTAGAAAGCAAAACATGTACATTTAGAACGAACCCCAAAACATTCACGATTTCTTCAAAGGTAATCAAGATTTAGCCATTTCATTTTCTATAAGAATCCGTGGATCATCACAAACAAAGCAAACTAAAAATGCTTTTCCTGATTACTTTTGGTCAAATCTAAAATTCATGTGGTCACCTCTCAGTGTGAGTTTACTGTACAGCTGGGAATTCATCTCTTTATCTCTCCTACAGCGACGGACTTCATCAACCGCTTCCCTCACCATGGTGACGGCCAACACAAAGCCCTGGACAACGAGGAGAAAAAAAGTTCCAAATGAATTACCATTACTGACTTCAGGCTTCACTTGTGCATTGTTAGGAGCACTCACCAGTGGGGCCCAGTAGGTGTACAAATATCCAATCTTTAATGAGGGCACAAATTGAGAACAAGCCACGACTAGAAAATACAAGTTGAGGAAGAACTTAAACTGCTGGTATAGAACCTAAAAGTGCAAAAAAAGAAAAGGAAGCATTTGTAGGAATCTTTGGGAGGATTAGCTCATGCATAAAGCATCGTACAAGCTGCAAATGATTTGCAAATGGCAGATAGACAAGGCGCGTTCTACTGAATAAGACATCGCTAGCAGTCATAATACAGTAGATCGCTTACACTCTCACGGAAAAAGATCCGGTAGATTGCTGTTACACCCCCTTACTTCACAGCTAGTTACACATTAACCTGATTAGTGGGCAAATCAACTGTGTGACCAATAGGTAATGGTTTCACTTATACATAGACCAAGTGAAAACCGCAAACCTAAGAGCAGGTATAAATACTTCAGAAAAAGATATCTTTCAATATTCTAAAAACAGCAACAATAATAAGGCAGTAAAACATAAAAAGAACATAAAATAATGAAATTAAAAAATAATTATCTATTTGGATTGGAGAAAATCCTGTGCCGCAGCACAATCATTTGCTAAATAATTTGGTATTTATTATTTTTTTATTTTGTTAGGCAATTTTTTTTTTATTCATGAACAAAAGATTATGAACTCGGTTCCTAACACATTTCTTTGGTTCACTTCTAGCATCGCTTTGTTTGACCAACAATAAGGTGTTTGGGATACATTGAGAACATATGCTGACTGCTTGTCCTATATGCTTTTCCTCTTGCATATAACCCCATGTATTGTCTCCCTCCTACTTATGTCTTTTTTATATATTATATATTAAGACATTTGTAAATTTCATAATTTTCTTAAAAAAATTTTTTTTTGTAAAAATCCAAAGTTCCAGATTTAACTAGAGATCATCAAACCCCGACAGCCCAAACTAAAATAAGCAATTGGGAAATACGATTTAAACATATTGTACCGTGCAAAAGTTTTACGAAGGTGTGAGAATGTTATAGAGAAAGAATGCTTTCAGATGTACCAAATGTACCAAATGCAAACAAAGAAAAATCCAAATCAAATAAATATTTGGTATAGGTACCTTGCCCCTTCGTACGAGCACCAAATTCATGGATTTTGTAGGTTATTAGTCATGTGTATGTCCAACCAATTATAAAAAGCAGATCTATAATCATTATTTGAGAGCCAGTCATGAACCGAACCAGAAACAGCTGTGCTACTAAGGTGAGGTTGACAGCACAGCAACAAGACACAAGGTAGTTGTACTGCATCCACGAGGTCTTTTCCAGACAAAGATTTAAATACAAACTGAGGTTTCAATATGTGCGGTTTAAGCTTTTTTGAAGAACAACTTAGTGGAAGAAACATGACAAACAGGGCAACACCCATAGCTTCAACATGGGAACAAATCCACGTGACTCAGATTTGCACAAAAACACAAGAAGAATTCCCGAAGATACTCTGTACCAATAATATTTGGCTATAGAAGATGGCCGCATGTTCCCCAAAGTTCATTTGGGGGAATATTTCTACAAACAGAGTTGGTGAGGATTAATAGTGTCAATACTGAGAAAAAGGGGCAGATACATAATCATAAAGTTGCATCACAAACAGGAAGTTACATCACAACCCAGAATATTTAGACTCTTTAAATGAAGTTAACTCTGCCTTTCTTCTGCTTATCCTGAGGGAGAGACATGCAGCAGGCTGTTCTATCTCAGGAATTTTCCCTCTTACCTTTTATAATACTTTTAGCATTCTAAGTATTTTAAAGCTAATTTAAAAAGCATTTTCAAACATACATTCTGAAACCTTGCTTACAGCGTCTTCAAATTATTTCAAAATCATCATATAGGTGTATGATTAGCAACAAATAAATTCTGCAGCAGGACAATGAGTCCAAGCATACCAACCAAAGTAACTAAGACCTGTCTTCAGAGTTAGGAACAAGAAGTTCACGCTACATCCACAGAATGTCTGTGGTTAGTTCTTCAAGGCGTTAGCCGCAATCTACCAGTTGTGTTCCTTCAAAAACTGTCGACCTAGAAGAATTGTTGGCCTCAGAAATTGTGATTTGATTTAGATTTCTCGTTTTCATTCACTCCAGTTTGTTCATTAATGAGAATAAACGATCAGCACTGTTCCAGACCTGCCTAAATCTTTTGCACAGCATCTACTAATACAACATTCAAAATGTACATTTATAAAATGAAAGACATAATATAGTTATTTTACAAATAAGGACCTCACCCCTGGCACAAAGGTGATAATGTTGTATTTCTGATTCTTGATGGAATTTTTAGGGTGCTTCTCTTCACATTTCTCTGGATGTCCCAGCCACACCGTCCGAGGCTTCAGCTCTTTCTTTCTACGGCATGTATGAAGCAGGCACTCACAGCAGCTGGGAGGAAAAAAACACCATCCAGTGATTAGATAAATGTATTTAAAAAAGAAAAAAAAAACACCACGACAGGCGAATCAGGCTCTAGGAAATGATCCTTTAAAACAATGGCAATTATCCCCAGATAAACGCTTCCACTGATAACTAGTGATTGTGTGCGATTCTCACCTGCTAATCACTTAAAATGCATTTGAAAGTGAACTGAGCACTTCTACTTGAAACACAACTGACGTTAATGCAACATTAATGTAAGTGATGTTACCGAGAGAGCAAAGGTGGATAGTTTCACTTGAACTTTGAGCTGACAACATGATGCACCTCATCTACAGTAAAGGAGTAGAGGAGGAATAAAAAGTGTCTTTAAGAAGCAGCACATCTTCACTTCACTAGCACATTAGTTTAAAAACATAACTACCTTTGTTTATCTATATTTAATCAAATGCACTTATTTTATGTCTTGATAATTGGTGTATCAACAGACATTCTCGTCTAATTGATGTATGCTAGATAGTAGGGGTGTAACGGTACGTTAAAATCGTATTCGGTTCGGTACAGTGTCTTGGAGAGCTCGGTTCGGTTCATTCGGTTCGGTACAAAACAATAAGAACTTACATAATCTTTATTTTGAAAAGCTGCCAATACACAATAGAATTCTTGCATAAAATAAATAAAAGTGACACATTTGGGTGATATTTTAAATAAATTGCACTCTTTATAAAGAAAAACACATTTTTTTTTATAAAAAATGAAAAACTGCAACTAGTTAGGACCTGAAAACTTTTAACACTAGCAACAGCTTAATCTTATATATCAACAAAACTAAATATTCAAGTTTTTGGCTAAAAAGATTAACCCATCCACATTTTCTGAAGAGAGCATAGATCTGGTTGCAGTGACAATATCTCCAGCAGTAGAAAATGTTAGATGTGTTGCCTGCCCGATCTCCATGGAACAATGTCGGCATACAACTTTACATTTATCCACTCGTCTATCCCCGTTATGTATTTTAACAGAGAAGCCAAAGTGTTCCCAAACAGGAGACCGTAGTGAGGTGGGAGGGTCTTCAAGCTCTGGCTTCTTTTTCGCTGTTGCCATGATGCCATTTTCTAACTCGTGCTCTGCTACTAGGAACAATGTTCCTTCCTAGGCGAGTTTCCGCACGGACGCTATTGAGTGACGCACAGTAGAGCTGCACGTCACTCAATAGCTTCCGTGCGGAAACTCGCCTAGGAACATTGTTCCGCTGCGCTTAATATCGCGCTAATAATACATTTATATTATTTAATACAAATACCGAATACCGAAACGGTACGCAAGTTTACCGAACCGAACAGGCCGTACCGAAACGGTTCAATACATACCGTGAACCGTTACACCCCTACTAGATAGCTGTGCGACTGAACCTGCATTCTAGCATGGAGGTTGTGATCCTTAAGTGTGAAACACCTTGAATACATTGTGGCCATTAATTTAATCAACTAATCCCAAAGCATTTAAGATATTCTTTTTGTAAAACAATCCCTTGAAGATCATCTTATATGCAGAATTCCAATGCATTTATCAGCACCCTTTACTCTCAGCAACGCTCCTGGAATGAGCCTTGACTACGATGATCCAACAAAGAGCACCTCCGCTAATTTTCATCATTTTTGTACAATTTTCTTTGTACAATTCCAGGTGAGAGAACGATAGTTATCCAGTATGATACACAAACACGAAAGAGTAGCTTAAAAGTAGATTAAAAACCTGTCCACATGAAAACGCTCTATGAAGTGCTGAAAAGAACATAGCACTCCAATAGATCAAAGTCCATTTGGCCAATCAGAGGCCTCGAAAAAGTTTCATGTATATGAGGAACAATGTAGATCCTGGTGCTGGGCCAGAGATTTGAAAAAGGCTGCGTTGATTATATATATATATATATATATATATATATATATATATATATATATATAAAACATATGGAAACTAATACCATTCAAAAATCAATATAAAGGCCTTGAATCTGCTCCACTTATACTGTAGCTCTGGAATACATATATGTGGATGTCTGTAAAAAAAGAAACGTTTCTGACATTCCTACCATCTTTTAGTGTCGTTTCCTCATCAAAAAACATGCCTCCAGTTTTATTCAGAAAACTCTCATTTGAACAACTTCAATCCGTTCTATTTGACTTGCGACTGGTAGCCATTTAACACTACAATACCCATAATTCTCCAACTACAAGTTCAAGTTCAAGTTCAAGTTCGTTTAATTTATATAGCGCTTTTCACAACAGACATTGTCTCAAAGCAGCTTTACAGTAAACCAACAAGTTTAAACTCAACAAAGTGAAAAGAAATTAATTACTAAGTGGTGTATATGTCCCTGATGAGCAAGCCTGGGGCGACTGTGGCAAGGAAAACTCCCTTTAGGAAGAAACCTTGAGAGGAACCGGACTCAAAAGGGAAACCCATCCTCATTTGGGTAACAACAAGGCCCAAAAGGGGCGTGGTGAAAGCATGACTGTGGGAGGAACGGTGCGTTTTTTATGGTTAACTTTAGATTTAGAAAGATAATAACAGTGCAATGCTAACATAAGGGCTCAAATATTTATTAGAACTGCTTTAAAAATTGAATAAAATGGCCTCTTTAACCATATCTGGCTATCCTGGTGCTTATTTAACAGTGAGACGTTCAAGTGGCGTCCTCTCTAAAACCCCTAAAAATAAACCAGGTTAAAACCAGGCAAATGAAAGCTTTCAATCGCTATGAAGGTCAGAGAGTGTGCCAAACACTTTGTTGACCTTCATATTTAGTTGATATTCTAGCGGTCGTCATCCTCGCTGAGCCGTGTGACGGTACTCTACCGCTACTCTGCGCAGTGTACACACAGTCACACCCGTTGATTTAGTTGGCACTGAACAAAATGACACAAACCTTGAAAAGAAATATAATAATATTTGTGTTGGCCCTCTAGGTCTCCTCTCTGTGAGCGCCAGCGCCCTGATTCATACGAGAGATTATTCGCTGAAATGAAAGTAGTTCAAATAATAGGGCAGGAGTTATTCAGCTCGAATTATTTGTTCATTTCATAATCCTTTGCCTAAGCACACAGAAAATTACTGGAAAGCAGCAAACTGGTCAGCTGTGAGAAATCCCATTTGTTCATTAGAAGAAGAAAAAAAAATCAATACCCAGCAAACAATTGAGATGCGCTGCTGATAATGTGGTTTATAAGCGGATGATTTTCAAAACCATAAATTATAAGCATCTCTTTTAATCGCGTTTGCGTGAAGCCAAAACAAATGATATTCTGGGAATAAACAATGAGTATAGATACTGAGCTGGTTGACTGGATGAGCAAATTTTCGGTTGGCGTGTTCGACCTTCTGATTGAGTACAAAAAACAACAACCTGTGGGTATTTCATGCACAGTTACCAGTGCATTTCGAAAAGAGCAGAGCCAACCTGGCACGGGCACTACATATAAACACGTACAAAAGGCACCCTGACAATGGCGACATTTCATTAACAAAAGGTGACAGCCGAGATCAATGCTTTTTAATGCTCTAAAAGGTCACAAAGCCGTTTAAAAGCTTACGGTTAAATTGTGTTTATGGTCATGTATCTAAGACCCAAAAGATTCTCATTTTTTAACTAGGCTCATTCTCCACCTACACTGTAAAAACAAACAGCTGTAATGATTTACATATATGCTAATATGTGCTATTTAATAGGTTTTATTAAGAAACTCTTAATGCATAACTTTCTCTTGCTAGTTTTGTGTTGAGTTTGGAATTTGACTGTAAATCAAGGACCTCTTCATTTCAAGAAAATTGAGGTAAGTTATCAAACAAATAATAATACTTCCAATTATTGAGCAAAAAAACACATTTAAAAGGTATGTAAATGTCTAATTTAAGATGCTCTGCCTCTGCAGCTGCACGTAAAACAACAAAAGGCATTATGTGGTGTAAAGTAAATAAATACTCAAATTACTGTAATTGAGTTGCTTTTCTTAGAAATTGTAATTTAATGAGTAGATTTATAAATGTATACTTCTACTTTAGTGCATTTCTAGTTCTGTATCTGTACTTTTACTGCACTACTTTTCTTCAACCTGCCTTTTTTATTTATTTTTTATTTTTTTCAGGGGTTGGCACCTTTCCCGTCCAATCAAATTGCATATAAAGAAAAGATCCCCCAAAAATGAGACCTACCGAATGTAACCGATCCAATACGATCACATCAATGGAAATTATTTTGCAAGAACAACTCGTTAATTTTCTTTTATCGCTTCAATCGCCAGGAAAATAGTTGAATGTTTAATTATGAAGCAGTTCTTCTCTCTCATTCTCTTCTTTCTACTGTATTTACACCTTGTTGTAATACCAGTGACGAATGAAATATTGATGCTCAATTATTAATCAAGTAACTTTTCTTGCTCAAAAATGCATAATACATCAAAATTAAAGGTAAATTAAGCCAATTTGCAATGTTTGAAAAGTGAAAAGTGAATCCTGAAAACTGCCACAGGAAGTCACCTCACTGGGAACTTTTTCCAATGCTTTTTTTTTTTAGAATAAATTCAGATTTAGTTTAATTTCCCACTCCTTTAAGCATTTGGTAAAGTGAAGAGTTACCTGCAGCACAGGACCTTCCATCCACCGCAGAGGAACCAGCCCAGTCCTCTGCTTCTTTGACTCACTCGAGCTCTGGGCAGCGTCTGATAGTCACTCTCTTCATTTTCAAAAGCTTCCTCTGACATCATCAATGGCATTTCATCAAGGTTTAAGGATTCGTCTTCGATCTGATACCTGCAACAAGAACAGAAAACCAAGCTAATATCCCAAGAAACTCTCTCTTCATGCCAAGACTGAGCAAAGCAACAAGACACAAAGTAGTTTTAGTGCATCAGCAAGGTCTCTCCCGGACAAAATTGTCAAAGCAGACTGGGGTTTCAAGATGTGATGCTCAAGAATCACATAGAAACAGTTGAGGTTGAGGGTCAGCCGAGGAAACTTGCACAGGAGGTGAATGACGCAGGAAGGTAATTACCCGTTGAAATCCAGACGGCAAAAACAGAGTCTGCTTAGAAGTAGTCTTAATGGAAGAATTACAGGAACAAAGCCATATCTGGGAACTTTGGACTGACGAGTCAAAAGTTCTTTTGTAAATTTAGAATGTCTACTTTGAAAATTTGTATTTATATTTTATTTTTTATTACCTGTGAATCTGTCGCACTGTAGTGCCCCTGCATAAAAACACATTCCTCGTATGTGCAAACGTGACTTTTTTTTTTTTTTATATATAATTCAAATTTGGATGCATTTAGACTCTCTTTATGGTTCTTTTTCCACTGATGAACATAAATTATTTGCATTATTTTTTACTAAAAATACAGACCGCTGCAGTACATACAATAAGTTTCTGAAGGAATTTACATGAATGAGTGAAACTAAAAAGGCACACGCTAAGGGAAATGTTTCTCTGTCGCACTAGCATGTTCCTCATTTATCAAGACGAGCCTCAAATCCAGATCAGCAGAATGCTATTGTGACACTCTGAAACAGCCGACGTCCCAAAAGGATATCACCTTCCACCCACACAAAAGCTTGGTCGTTTCTGCAACAGATCCTCTTTAGCTTCGGCGTTAAAACCTGCACGCTCTCTATTCACTCTCAAGCTGTCTGTGGATTGATTGAGCTCATGCAATTAGGCGTCGGTGAGCACTGTAAACACTGAGAGCCTTTTTGAGTGGAACACTGAAAGAAGTGTAAAAACACATCCTAGATTCCGAATGCCGACTGAACGGGTCTCTGTGGACAGTGAGATCATGTCTGTTCAATTATTAAAGAAGTGTCATATACTTACAAAGGTGCACGGTAACAATCAACTGTATGCCTCGAGTATAAAGGATTGTCTTTTTGCTTTAATAGAAACAGACTCACGTTTGTGCGTGCTACAAAACACACAATTTATGAATCTTCAACCTATAGAATATTTAAATATATCTGGAGCCAATGGTCACTTTTGAGATTGCGGCTGGGTGGGGGTATAAATAAGAAAAATAATGTAACCAAATCGTTCTACAGTCTAATTTTTACGTTTATTACCTTCCAAACCTTAAAATAAATGTGTAATTTTTAGTCAAAGTGGCCGTATTTGCAACAAGTCAGCCAAAACCAATTTCAAACGTGTACAATTATAAATGTTGATACATTAGATAAGACTTTCCATAAGCATATTTCTTGAATAAAGTCTCAATAAGACTTTATAAAAGAAATATGCTCATAAGCTAAACAGTACTGTGCAAAACTAGAAGCAAGTATGAAGAATGGCGTAAAGTAGAGGTGACCACTCTCTCACGATATGATACATACCTCAATATTACGTTCACGCTACGACATGCAACACGATATTTTATACAATTTAAACCAACTATTAAAACCATCTATGTAACGAACTATTATTGGAAAAGATTGAATTTAAAACATGTTGAGACCACAAAGCTAAGAAGGCTAAAATCTAGTTTGATTTGTGTGAGAGCATTTGATACCACCCATCCACTAGGGGGCAGTGTTAATGTTAGCAATAGGTCATCTTTTTTACTCTAGATGGAGTAAAATAATTTCATAATCTTTCTCATTTAAAATTTTACATAAAAAAGAAGAAAGGATAAAGAAGTTGCAGAAGTAACTAGAATCACAATCACTGCAAATACATTTCAGCTTCTATTCTGCTCTCAAAAGCTCCACAATAGATATTATGACAACTTTGTACTGCAACATATTGTGCCACAATATATTGTTACACCCCAAGTGTAAACAAAGAATGCTTTCAGAAAAATAAAGAATGGCGTTTATAAACAAAATGACTGTGCGTAAACAAAACGTAGGAGGCTTAACACTAGGTGTGGAACCGCCAAAGTTTACTACATGGCAAGATTAAGCACAGCAACAAGACACAAGCTAGTTACAGTGCATCAACAAGGTCTCTGATCAAACTTTTGAAAAACTACAAAGAAATCTCTCAATACATTTCAGCCTTTCAGCTTCACAAGGTTTTCGAAGCACATAGTCCTACTTTACAACGATAAAATATTTGTGTACTTAAAGTGGTGAGGTGCCCCTTTATTGACTGGTAGGGGGGACATTGAATTTATACAAAATGACTTACAATCGGCGAATACACTAACTAATTTGGGCCGGATAATAACCAATAAAAACAAAGTGCTTTGAGAACAATTATAATGTCAAAACCATAATCTGCCCAGCTAACTGACACTTCTATCTAACTCACTGTATGATAAAAGATCACCATCAAATCTGCTCGGATTACTGTACAAATCAAGCCAGCCACTTACCAAAATGGACAAATGAATCAATCACACATGATGAATTCAGTTGATTTCTATTTATTTTAAAAAAACACTATATGATTCACACGAGATGATATGAAAGTATTGGCCCAAACAGTATCATATTAGGCAATAGCTATGGTTGATATTCAAATCCTCTCCAACTAGAGATGGCTAGTTGTGGGGTTAAGGAAACTAGATGGATACCAGCTGGTGAATTAACGTTTATCTCAAATTAACCGTGGGAAACAGAGTCTGCGAGAGAGATCCTTCCATCAGAAGACCATTTCATGTGATGCATACACCTAGGGCAAACGAGATGCTTTATGAGATAAGATATGGATGGAACAAAGCCTCGTAAGATAAATCAAAAGCTCATGACATGTTCTATGAATAAACAATCCCCATGTGAACTCTTGTTTCAGTCCGTACTTGGTTTGAAATGTGCTTAGTTGAAGAACTATGTTGACATCACTGCACTTCTGTTGTTAAATGCTCCGTAAAAGCTGTCAAGCCTTAATAGAACTGTAAGATGGTGTTATCTGACATTTCTCAAGATGTTTAACGATTAGAAAAGGGAATGACAAACTCTCACATGGTAATATCACCATATGAATCTCTTTGGGAGTCTCGTATCGTCTCAAAGCTTATCATCAGTAATCTGACACTTGACAGCTAGCGCGGATAAACAAGCTAGCCTGTTAGCATAATGGCTAACCCCGGAACAGCACAATAAACAAACCTTAAATCAAGACACAAGTTGTTATAAAAAATTAGAGAATATATATTTATTAATAATCTTGCGTTTGAAATCATTGTCCAGCTGTCTACATACCTGGCAGGTCTGCCAGCATTATAATACGCTGTTTTTCTCGAATTTTTCCGTACAGGATTCAGAGGGATGCTGTCTGCCATCTTTTCTCGGTGACGTTTCGGTGACGTCACGTCCGTTTTAAAGATATTTTTTTGACAGCGAGATTATTTTTTTAATTGTAACAAATTTTGCCATTTTTGCGTCTTCCTTGTGAATATGTTTAAATTATAATTAATCACAAATGATCATTATCACTGATATAATGTATTCATGAACAACAAGGACGTACTATAGCCATGGCTTTATGTTTACGAATTTATTCACAGAAAGAAAATAATAATAAAGTGACACAAAGTGCTGAATTGTTGAATTTCATTTTATTGAGGATGATTGCAATATTGCTTCATAGAAATCAGTCCAGTTCAGCTCTGGTGTCTGTTCGACAACCTCTGAAGTACCGTGTAAAAATACTGATGTGCGACAGAAAACAAAACATGTTCTTTTTTGAATTCTGTATAATGTTTCTGAGTAAAAAAATAGTGTCTTGTTTTCATGCAGAAGACACATATACCCCGTGCCTTGTTTCACCATCACCTGTCTTACAAAAAAAATCTGGTTATTTATATTGTACTGTTTTTTTTTTGTTTGTTTTTTTCAAAACTCTAAACAATATATTATATAGTGATACAACACTACAAATAAAATAGAATTAAACAGAAAGACACTAAAAGTACCTGACATTATTGAGTAAAAAGACATAGACTACCATAACAGACAATTCTAGATCTCTTTTGTATTTTCCCTTGTATATTCTGATTTTACATGTTCATTCTAGTTTTGTCAGTAAAACAATTTTACAAATTGAAATACCGTTAGAATTGTCCCGCAACACATTTGTATCAATTCCAGGGGTTTTCATAGATAACTATAATTTAACATCATAAGTCTAAAATGCAATAATTGTATTAGCAATAATTGTATTGTTCATCCTGTCCCACTAATCCACTTTTCATACAAAAGTACACAAGTCAGAAAAGGCATAAACACAGATTCAAAATAAATGGCAGCTAAAATGACATTAGCTTTAAACACGGTGTACTTGCTTTGCATGAAATAAAACTTTGTGCAATGCATAGCAGCTCAACAGTGTGGATCTCTAATAATAATAATAAAAATAATAAAAATAATAACAGATCTCATTTCAATGACTGAAATGTCTCAGGAATTTATGCTTCAGGCTGTTCTTTTAGCTGTAGTTACATTAAGACCTCAGAACGGGGATAGAAACTACCACAAGTGCAAACATACCCCTTTCCCTTGTAGAGAGCAATGTTTGACAATAAAATAGACATATAGTTACAACATAAAATACTAACTTTATCTCAAAGCAATGCCCTTGTGTCAAGTTTAAGGTTTCAGTCAGTGGACATACTCGTAAGACTAACAGTGGCCCCAAACAATAAAATTAAAAGTGCCATTTTATCACATAAAAAATCCCACGTGAATCAAGCAGATTGTAAAGAGTTTATTTTCAAAAGTATCTTATACACAGAGGAAGGATGTTATCATTCATTTAATTGATTCCAATGTCTTTTTTGTCATCAAGCATCATTGAGAAGTGCTGACCAGCACCCCTTTCTAAGCCAGTTTTTTCCATAGCTGTGATTGGTGGGCTGTTTCCAGTGCTTGCCTTGTCCAGAGTAATGGCAGGAAGTTGGGGGACTCCTCCACTCTGAATGACGGATATTTCATTGTTCCTCATCGCTAAGCCATTAGTTATAGCTGCAGCGTATCTGCTCCAAAAATTCTGGTCCACATTCATGGCCCGTGCCGCTAAATCCTTTTGAAATGCTTCACTGAATTTTAAAGCATCACCACCAAGAAGAGCAATGGGGTTTTCCACCGAGAGCCGTCTACCTCGACGGGCAGGGGTGTTATTCCACATGTGGGTGCCCATGTGCACCTATAGACAATAAAAAAATATATATTAATCTTTTATGTACATGCAAATACATGCTCATTTTTTTAGAACCACAGGGTTCTGCTGGGTTCTCCAACACAATTAGGGTGAATATACTACTTTGGGAAGTCTTTAGTGGAAGAACGCGTAAGAAACAGTCCAATTGGTGTTCCATTCTGAACAAATTTATAATTTCCGTTAAAGGAAATTTAGAGGACAGTGAGAATGCCACATATTGAGTGCAGGATCTGACTTTGGGTCATTCCCAGCCCTCTCTCTACCAATTGTCCTTCTAATACCTTCCTTTCATTAATAAAGACTAAGAAGAACAACAAAAAGTGACTCAAGGATTTGTTTAACATAATGTTGCTTTTGATCAAAGGAGCCCGGCTTCAAACTCGATCAAGCCAGTTTCACATTTTTGCAGCTTTTGAGTGGGCGCTTACTACATTCATTACAGTAATGAGACCTTTTAGAGTCCCTATTCTCTCTACTTCATTCCAAAACCCTACATTTTTTAAGATAAAAATCTTATATTTTGGTTAGCAAAAAAAAAGCAAATTAATAACAAAAAATTCAATATTAAATTTGTACAATTCAATTTTTGTATGTTAAAAAATGTCTTTTCAGTGGTGTTTGTGGCATTATAAAAAATTTATACATTCTTCATTTTTTTAATTAAACCATTTATTCAAATTAAAATTTGATCCAAAAATGGTCCAATCTATGATTTAAAACCTGTAGTCTTTTACAAAATTTTTTTGTAATCTGTTACTACTATATAAAGCATTATCGGAAGGGTGCATTAAAGTGAGTGTATGGGAATTATGTCACATGACCATGATGAGAACAAGGAAACAGCGTCGACTCTAGTCGATATTTTATTCAATTAAAAATGAAACCTTTGCGAGTACACTTCATGTCTATTCGTCATGTAACTTTTGAAAATGTATGTAATACAGGTCAATATATAAGTGTTTTCACTTTTTAAAGTATAAATTTCTTGTTAATGTATAGACTTCCAGTCTTGTAAAAACCTACCCACAGCGTGAATCACGTACCTTGAGATTGCCCTTGGTTGTGAATGCTCGACCACAGACGGAGCAGCCAAAGGGTTTTTCTCCAGTGTGAGTGCGTTCATGGATTTGCAAGGCACTAGCGGAAGAGAAGTTCTTGCCACATGCGCTGCAGTTGTGTTGCTTTGGTGTCCGTCTGGGTGGCGGGGGTCCTGTGAGGGAGTTGAGGCTCTGAATCATCACCTCGGATCGTGAGGAGGGAGACTTCAGTCCAAATGCAGGGAACGGCCCTTCTTTAAGCATGTACGGTCGACTGCAAGCGTTCATCTCCAGTTTCACAGCGGTCAGACAATTTTTAGTATCCTGTTCTGCAGACCTTTGAATATTTTCTGCAAAATAATCACAAAAAAATTGTTTAAATGGATTTTTCTCTCTGCGAAAATGTGCTAAAAACAATGTTTGAGTTTTCAGTGTTTCAATTGTGTACATCTATGGCTATTTAATAATATCTCTGCAACTTTAACCAAATCCCCATTTCTAAACAAATTAATCAAATTATTTATTTATAAGATTTTATATTAAATATTTTACAATTAAAAATTATTAAATACAAAAAGGCTACTGCTAATTTTACATATTAGTAAATACACAAAAAGCTAAAGTTAATATTAAATATTAGAGATAGAGATTTTAATATTAAATTTTATTAAACACTGTTTGAAAAAAAAAAAAAATATATATATATATATATATATATATATATATATATATAATTTTTTTAAAAATATACATTTATAGAAATTACATATTTGAATAATAGGATATAAAGTACAAAGTAATGATCTGTATTTAGATATTAATAAGAAAACCTTGGTTGTAGCATCTGTGGGAGTACCACTAAGCTAAAGAGAAATGTGTGCTAAGGCAAGGTTGCATGACTTCTAGCGTACAGCTACTGCAGGTATACTTCTTCCTGCAAATAAAAAATAATAATAAACTATCTAATATTTAACACAAAATGATAAAATTTTCAGAAAAAAAGCACTTTAAAATGAAAAGACTTCTTTGTCCTTTCTTTTATTAACTTATAAAGTGTGAAAAGGCTCCTTTTTATACGGTATTCTATAGGTATCAAATAGCAGTTTTAGCTTACCATGGTCCTTAGTGAAGCATTGCATGTTGAAAGGGCTCTCTTTCTTGACTGTAGACTTGATAGCCTGGATTCCTGTTTGATTAAGAGTCACCCCATTGACTGCATTTGCTGCTGAACAATCAGTTGTTTCAGATTTTACTATAGCCGTTGCCTCTGGGATTTTAGTGGAGAGGTTCAGAGAGACTGGAAGTTCATGTTGGCCCTCAGGTTGACTGCTGGAATAGGGTGGAATGTGAATAGAGCTAGATGAATGTGGAATTAAACCAGTTCCCATGCTGAGATTCTCTACTTCTCCAGTGGAACTAGAGCCCAAATCATGAAAATCATTATCCATAGATTCAGACATAATCATCTTTTTTCCGTTTGATTGGTTGGGACTAATAAATGGGTCATCCGCGGCATTCTGAGATTCAGGCACAATGAGTGAAAGAGATGAGAATGGTGGTGGTGGACTATCCGAAAAGGAGCTCAATGTGTTTTCACTGTTCTCCACAGCATCCCCTTCTTCTTCGAAAGAAATATCGTCGAGACAGTCGTCATCGTAAGTGCTCATGCTATCAAAACTCTCTATATCAGTGTCTTTCTCAAAGACAGTTTCCGGCAGCGGTGTGTTCGGGATCTGCCCACCCATGTGCATGCGTATGTGTTGCTGTAGCACAACAGCGTTTGTGAACTTTTTCTGACAGATTGGACATGAATGCTGAATTCGAAGAGGAGGCTTTGTTCGATGAACACCGAAGTGTGTCTTTAAGTTGCCCTTTGTGGTGAATGCTCGTCCACAAACCTTGCACTTAAATGGTCTCTCCCCTGTGTGGATTCGGTAGTGCATCTTCAGGGCACTCTGACAGCTCAGCACACGATGGCAGATAACACACTGATTGGGCTCCATCATCTTTTTATCGATGTTTTCCACAAGTTGCTGGAGCTTTGATGTCTCTGAGGTTTGCATAGAGTCTTGAAGACCTCCAAAAGGGAATTTGGGCCTCATCTGATCTGAGATGAGTTGAGGGGATAATGGCTTACTAACAGCTGAAGAGACATCGGTGGATTGAGGTGGAGTTCCCTTGATAGGTGTCTCTGTCAACATGGGCAATGGAACCAGGTTGCTTAGGGTGCTAGCATTCCTGATCAAGCTGTTCGGTGGCAGGTGAACCTCCTCTGCATTGAAGCTATTTGTGATGTCTGCCTCTAGGTTGGATTTAGGTGAGGCAGCGATGGTTGACATATCGGTCTCGGTACCTGTAGGGTTGGGTGACGATGGGGCAAGTTCACCTCTGGCTGGTGATGGCCTGTGAGGAGATCTCTCAGAGGGTGTGCTTGTAAAGGAATCGCTCATGCTTTCGATAACTGGTACAGTGGGAGGCAACTGCATTCCCACTGATGACAGCACTGTTGGTAGGACAGGTTTGCTGTCTAGCCAAGTAGGTCCTGGTTTCTCTGGAGGAAAAGACATTCCATAGGGAATCCCAGAACTGGTAGGAACATTGTCAAGATATTCGGGGACTGGGTAAGGGTTCATTTGAACATGTGGGTACTTCTCCTTGTGCCTTTGGAAATGGACTTTGAGGTTTCCCTTGGTTGAAAAACGGTTGCCGCAGATGTTGCATTTAAAAGGCCTCTCACCGGTGTGCGAGCGCAAGTGGATCTGCAATGCGCTGTCGCTGCCGAACACTTTGGCGCAGAACCTACACTTGTGCTTAAAAAATGGGTCCTCAGAGCTAGGCTTGCTGTCAAATATTGAGATGCTGGGCATTTTGCCCTTACGGTGCTTCATCATAGCAGCTAACGGGTCTAAAGCACTGGCAGTGGCTGCAATACTGGCCAGCGGATTGGGAAATATGACTCCGTTAGGAGGGCTTTGAGGTAGTAAGGGTAAGTTGGCAGAAGGACTTTGGAGGCTACTCTGGCATGCTGATAGTGGGCTGTTGGTGCTTACAGATTGGGTGTTACTAACATTAGAGAGGGACACACTACAGGTGGGCAAGAGCGGGGAAGCCCCACTGTAGCTAAAGAGATGAGGGCTGGGACTTGTTAAAGAAGTTGTGGTGCTTTCAAGTGCCCGAGAGCCAATTTGTGCACTGCTTGGCAGGGAAGACAGCAATGGTGGCCTTGCAAGCAAAGAAGCCTGGGACACAGAGGCTTGTCCGTTAACAGCAGAGGGCATGACCCCAGATAATGGAAGTACAGGGGGTGGAGCGATGCCCTGGAAATTGTACGTGTTAGAGTCAGAGGGCAGACTTTTCGAGGCAGGATTAAGAGCAGCTTGCGTAGGCTGTCTATTCATTACAGCAACCTGGCTGCGGATCTGCTCAATGAGCTGTAATTGCTGAACCTGCTGCTGCTGCAGCGCGATCAACTGCTCCAAAATCATTGGTATCGCTGCAGAGTTCAGCTTTCCCGCAGCTCCTGCACAGTGGATGCTCTGTGAAAATTGAGCTACGGCCACACGGGTGCTGTGAAGTATCTCCAGGGTCACGTTAGTGCTGGGCATGTCGTAGAGATTGGGTAACGTTGGTGCAGGGCTGGAGGTGGTGTTTTCAAGTGGTAGAGGGCTGAGATTTGACGTTCTGTCGTCGGGCAAACTTATATCCATTTCATCGTCAACGTCAACAATCTGAGTTTCCTCGGGCATATCGTCAACCTTTTCAGCCAACTCCGAGTTGAGCTCGCTGGCCTCCATTTCTGCTGAGTCACTGTGGGCACTCAAGAGGGACTCTGTTGGTGATCCTCGGGAGATGACCTTCTCTTCATTCTCTTTTACTATCAGTACAGGGGGGTCTTCTGTACACTTCTGCTGGTGCTCCAGCATCTCCGACCACTTGAAGAATTCAGCACAGCACTTCTCACACACGTGTGTCTCTTCACCCCCGCTCCGGCTCTCTGTGCCACTGTCCTCCTCATCACCTCCCCTCAGAAGAGCTGGAAGATAAAGACAGAGAGAAAGCGTGTGAATGGAAATTTCTGAGATGATAGATTTTTCACAGCTATTCTTGGAGGAGTGAAGAATATAGATAAACTAAATCAATCGTACCACTTTACCAATTACTGAAAGCCTGCCTCTTTGTGCTCATGCTCCAAAGACTCGAACGATAATTTTCTTTGCACAATCCATCAAATTATGCGACCTATCTATTGAATATACGGGAGCTTAATGAAATTCTATAGGGGATATTGATTTCCAATGTTTTTATACAATTCACAGCTGCACTGTCAGTTGAGGGCAAATTGAGTCTTTGATTGACTAATCTGAACCCTCCATTGCTATCAAACGCTCTTATTTCCTGATGAATTTGAAGAACTAATTCCCCCTCTTGACATTGTTGTGTGAAACGGTTATCTTTCACTGCTAAAAGAGGACAACCTTGACAAAGGTACTATACCTTTGTTATTGTAAAATATGTGTTTAAGCACAGTGTGTTTAAAATCTTGTTTTCAGTTAAAAATCTAATTACAGATTGTCAACTAAAAGCGTTTAAAATAACAAGAGCTTGAGTAATTTTCTTTCAAAACCATCGTCATCAATTATGAATGCTTCATATGCTGCTGTGAAACATGAAACACAAAAAATCCTGGATTTACCGTAAAAAATTATGATAACCAGCTATAACTAGCTAAATAAATATTTCCCATGCAAATAAATCAGCAACATTTGAAAAGCAGGTATAAACACTTTCACTGTTGTATGAGTTTGGATGTAACATTTAAACAAGTATTGGCTCACTGGAGTGTGATAAATGATCAATTGTGGAAAATTTTAATGTTTTTGAGCTCAAACTGTAAAAAAAAAAACAAGACAGTTGTGTTTACTTTCTTTCCGTCTCTGTGAGTTTGTGTGTGTATGTGTATGTGTGTGTGTGTGTGTGTGGGAGGGGGGGGGGGTTGCTGTTCACACTTATGTGAGAGCCTGAGTGTGTTTGGATGAACACAGTTTTTTTTTTTCTTCTAATTTTCCTTTCTCTCATTTATCAACACATGTTGCACAATATTAAAATAAGTAAAGCAAGATCTCATTAGTTATTAAAACACTTGTTGATCATGGGGTCGTAATGAGAGATGAGGAGGTGAAACGTATCGAGGAGTAAATGACAGAATGGCTGAAAAGATTTACGCAGACTACTTTGCACTTTTCCGATTTGGGTAATATTCTCATCTGATTTGTCTAACTGTGGGTGGTCTGATAAAGTTTGAACGAGAAACTTGAGAGCTAACAGTGAGGCGATCTTTGCTATATGAATCATTCTAATATTATCCACATAGATATTACCATCGCTCCATAGTCATAACGAACCCCTTGGTCGAAGCCTGTAGTGAAAAGAAAAACACGAAACTTTTTTTTATGAGATATATATATATCGGATTGTTAAATAAAAAGACATTCTTTGGGGCCCAAGTGCATAAGTCACTACAATGATTAAAAAACTAGGCAGATTCCTCGTGTGCTCAGCTGGTAACCGTGGTTTTATTAGCTAGCAGGAGCATTTCGACATGAGACAGACAAAGGCTACTATGTAAGAGTCTTGGAATAAATTTCTCACGCCTCAAAAGAAAATGCAAACACATAATGAGACACTCGTTACAGAAAGGCCTTATGAGATGCATTTGAAGGGGCAGTTATTGACCATCAAACGTGAAAATAGAACTCTAATATTTGCATGTTTAATACTTTAATAATAGCCAGTCTTATTTTAAAATGGTTCCGTGTGATTTTTTTTAAGGTCCATGCACATTTCATGTTTTAAAGTATTATAGTTGCTCAAAAAGTTTACAATTTGACAATTAACGAGGCTGTAATCTTCACAAATCAATTGAAGGAAACACAAGAAATTATACTTTAATAAATTATTTAGGACATGCTTTTGAGTATATGAATTATAAACAATATAATGCAGATTATCTGTCGTTAATATTTGAATACTTCAGGCTCATCTGAATTAATGAACAACAAACATGTTTGTTTGCAACCAAGTCTGATTCTGTTCCCTTAGATCTATCTTTGTGCTGCAGAAAATACTTTAACGCGATTGAGATTCACTTCAACACCAGATGACACAAAGTGTGAGGATTTTCAATGTGAGGATATGAATAACTTCATTTCCATGACAAAAGGAATTATTCTCACACAAACAGACAAATGTGGAGGTTTTGTTTTAGCTCTTGCAGTAGCCCCCTTTCATTTAAAGCTTTATGAGACTAAATATGTTCACATGATAAATTGTATAATAGCTTTTAAATAGTTCCACATAAAATTGTGCATGAAACGCTCTCTAAAAATGGTGATGGGGCCTTCACAAACTGAATATTCGTAAAGTTACATTTTCCCCCCTATTTTTTACATGCATTAATTAAAGAGGGGAAGTTTTTAACTACATTTCAATGAGCAATGGTTACAAATATAATAAAAAAAATCTTAATTTAACATAAAGATATATGTAGTACAAATATAAGCATAGGAAATTTAATATGCAGCGTTAAATTCAAATATTCCATAAAAAGTAACGTTTAAACCTCTTCGGCAGTCTAATCGAAAAGCACAAAATAAACCATTACTGTTTATGTTTAGGATGTCAACATTTAAGTAATATTCCGTTTCATTTAAAGACACTGTAACTTGTGTAAACAAGCGCTTAAACTTAAACAAATGTCCACCTCTTGTACTCAAAACCATCAACAAACCGAGAAAAATCTGTCTAAAACATAAACCACCTGAACGTTTCAAAGTGATTAAATTCACGTACCGTTATCTGGACTTTTCGCCGACTGCGCTCCTTCGTCGTCCGATCTGAGATGCTGAGGTTTCGCCTGCTTTCTCCGGGACATGTCTCTGCGCTTCGCGTCGGCGCTCCGTTCTGAAGAACCGTCGGACGCAGGCAGTCCCGTACAGTCCCAGGGTCAGTGAATAAGAGATATTAGATGTTGTTACCGTTGTGCAGATTGCGCATGTCGGCGATATAATGATAGAGGGTCATGTATTACGTTGCGCTGCATGAGGGATTGGCTCCACGCCAGTAGACTCTCTGGATATGGAAATGAGGGATGGACTGAGTAATTAGCCCGTTTCACTTCCTCACTTTCGCCCCTTTTGCTGTCTGTTCACGTAGGACCACAAACTGGACGCAAACAAGTGCATCCCGAGCTCTGGTGGCACTTCACGTGGCGTAAAGTCCATCCGTAGTTTGTTAAACATCTCCGTAAGTAAAACGCAGGGTTGTCGCTCACTCACGCACGCACGCCTTCTGTTGAAATAACCGACAGTGTGAGCCTTTAAGGAGCTTTGAGCTCTTTCTAAGATTTTTTTTTAAAGCGATACATCTGCCGCCCGTCGAGTTTTATTTAATTTCTACTTTAAATATGAGCGCGATAACCGAAAATATAATTGTTTACGTCGTTTGCTGGTATATTCGGAGCTTTCTCGTTAATTTAAAACTTACAACTCAAAAAACATGTATATAAAAATATATTTTCGCCAAAACAGCAATTAATCAACAAAGTTTGGTTACAAGTCCACAAGTTGACACTAACGGTCACTTTCGACTCAGGAGGTCACCATAGCAACATTGGGCTGATCCCAAATGCTTAAGGACCTGTACGGGACGGTAACGCAACGTTTTCTGTCCCCAGAACAGTTTAAATTGTAATGTTTTATCATTTGTTTGTCATTTATATCCTGCACATAGCGCAAAACACCGAGGATTGTCGAAAGCGAAACAATACACACTCTGTGAAACTGTTGACAACAAACTGGTTCGCGTTCCCTTACTCATCCCACTCAAGTTCACTGTCCCTGCTGCGTCCAGAGTCCCATAAGCCGGAAATCCTCAACAACTGCACAGAATAAGACTGAAACAGAACAGCTGAGGTCCTGTGGAGATGCAAGAGGGGTGTTCTGTGCATATTCAGAGAATTTGACAACTAGGTTATGCCAGAATGATGCACCTCAAAGCACCTACATTAACAGCTTATCAATCATAAAATTTAAAGTAAAGACAGAAAAACCACTTATGGTTTTCCTCAGTGAACAACTGAGGAAACTTCAGCTATGTGTCTATCATGATATTGAGCCGCTCTCTTGGGATCAGACAACATTCACATCTGACCAGTATCACTGGTGTATAGCGGCCAAAGGGCTCTAAATCAGCGATACATCATTTCCATTACAACACAAGTAGAACAATATATAAGCCTATTGATCGGCGTCTCTGTTACTCTTCTGGTGTAGAGAGATAAGCACAATATAATTTCGTTTGACCTATCTGTATGGCCAAGTGATGGATTGCCAGGGTAACCGAGGGCTTTTATCACAAAACTCTCCCAATGATGTACTATTGATTGTCCTTAACTAGCTTTTCTGGCAAAAATCAAAAGTCCCTTCCTCGCCATCCTCTTCATTATCAATAAAATTACAAAGTGGTGGGAATTGTCAAAATCCACCCCCAAGGGAAGTCTTTAAAATGGCTGCTGTTATCCTAGCTGTGTAGGATTAAAACTGATTGTTTCTAAATGATCAGATGAAAAACAGTTTGAAGGGCGAAATATGTAAAAGTCTACACATGGGATAGGGTTGTTCTTCAAAAAACTTAATCTGCTTTAATGCAATTTTTTAACAATATAATTTGTAATGTCTTAAATGTATAGCTGTTAATTTTGCTTTGTTCTCATATTTTTTTATTAGAAATAATTTGCACACTATTATTAGCCCCAGGTCCGGAATTTGCACCAAACAACCTCTACATAAAGCAAAAGCCTGTAGTTTGTGCATAGTGTCTAGTTGTGTCTTGCATCTTGTTTTTGTGCCAACTTCATTGAGTCTGTCTTTCGAAAATTGATATAATTTTTTATATAAGTTCCACAGAACCTTTAAAACAGGGTTTCCTGTTTGCGGTGTAAAAAGTCTTTTAAAAAACAAAACAAAACGCAAGTTTTGGGACTTAAACATCTTAAATTCGCTGTGAATAATTAAATAATGTTCAGGTAAAGCTCCCTCAATTTCGATTTTTGCTGTTTGGTGGATTTCTTGTTGTTTTTTTGTTTCACCAGTTAAAATAATTTCCTGTATTTTGATTACAAATGAGTGCAACAGCCAATCAGCTTCTTGTTATTGGTGTGAGTCTCTCTGGGAATGTATGCAACCACAGACATGTTTTAGCTCTGGGGAAGTCCAGGTTTAGCGATAATTAGCTTAAAATAACAACATCTAGAGCTTGGTTGAGGCCAGTTGCTAACAATTTTATTACATTTATGAATTTGGCAGACACTTTTATCCAAAGCAACTTACATTTTAATGAATGAACACATTTTTTTTGTCAGTTTCTGCTTTCCCTGGGATTTGAACCCACAACCTTTGCATTGTTAGCACAATGCTCTACCAACTGAGCCACAGGAAACCTTTATTATGCAGAAACATGATAAAAAAAGTCGTAAATTATGAAACTTGACAATATGAAACTTGTAGGAACCCTGTTAAAATGGTTTTTGGAGCAGCTTCATTTTAAATTGGTGTAGTAAGTTTCTTATAAGAAATCACATTCTTACCTCTTTTTACTTTTAAAGTTACTTTATATATATATACATACACACTTACTTACCCCCAAATTCCACACACTTTCCAAATATTGTGAAATTAATAAATTGTAATTTTCAACGATTTGAAAAATAGTAAGGGACGCAAACCAAAGAAGCTCTATTTTTACCATTTTTCCTAGGGTTTGTTTTTAGCAATTTGTCACTTTTTCCCAAAAAAAATAACTAAGACTAATACTGAGCTCAAGATTGTGACCTTAACTTGCTATTTTGACCTTATCCACTTGTGACCAATTAATGCCAGATTTGTGAGTACACAAAATACAACAAAAGCCTCAAAAGTAAAACTGTTAACATCATGTGACCAACATTTGTGAGTTGTGTCTAATTCCTCCCAACCTTTCCTGTGTCGCATCAGTGAGGACTGTATTCAAACATTGAGTTTGATAATACTCAATATTGATTTTCGAGAAAAAAAATTAAATGGTGCGTTTAAAGTTTGTAAACGGATAGAACATCATCAGCATAAGAAGAAACGCAGGAGTAAATACTGAGCTTAGCTGCTCTGAGAAGAAGAGAGATGGCTTTGTAAAAAGCAAAATTATTCCTGGATTCTCTGCATGCTTTCAATTGAAAATCATTGTTTTTTTAGGTTTTCTGGTTTAAACGGAAAAAATTGTCAATCCCTTCCCGTGTTTGTTGAGATTTGTAAGTTCCTGTCCATAAAGAACAAAATCACATTAGCAATCTGTCCTGGGTCTATGCTGTTTCTCTTTACTCCTGAATGAAGCTTTTTAACCAGGAACATGTCCCTCGGCTACAAAACATCTATCCCTACTCTAAAGAGGATGAAGAGGGTTTGACTCTGAGCATAAAGCCCATCATCAAAGATTGATCAACAAATGAAGTGTCAGGGTGAAACTACATGAAGAACAAACAAAGCCGAGACGGGGCTCTGAGATGGACAGATGTGAGATAGCACTGTTCCATGGGACCAGGGCCTCTGGAAATTTCTGATTGGTTTAATTTACCACATCTAACACGGCTGCTTCTCAAGTCTGCGACTTTTATCTAATACTGTGAACCTCTATTGATTTCTCTTCTCTATCTTTAATGCAGGACTGGAGCAAAGAGCGCAAAAAAGCACACACTAAATGGAGGACTACTTTGAGACGGCTGCTATTCTCCGGCTTATTGCCTCCTGTCGGCCATGGTTTCACATGAGGTTCAGGGTGTCAGCTCCGCTTCCACCAATAAAGGATGTGATTGACACTAGCGGGAGAGACTTGAGCTGGGAAAAGAAACTGAATCTCAATGTATGAGGGGTGAGTCAGGGTCTATTGTGAAGCCAGGTGGATAAACGTTTTTAGCTTTGATATACAGGGGTCCCACACCAAGACACAGGTACAGTACTTCATCCAAATCTTCAAGTTACACTTGTACTGTTCACAGAACATTTCAAATCCAAAACTTATTGTGCTTTTTCAGCTTAGACTGAGCCAGAGCGGTAGATATAAAAAGCAAGAGTGTACATTATGAGCAGTAAAAACTGGAGAGGACAAAGTCTACCTTTTTTTACCAAACTCTCCAAGTTTGTACGCATCAATATTTATTTGTTGGAATAAACTCCCTGGTTGTTAAAATTCCGTCCATTACAGCTTCAGAATAACAGACAATTTTGTTATAATTTAAACAATAATTTCTGTGGAATTCCCTTTTAACAAGTTCTTAAAGTTAAAACTGCTACTAAGAAGGTTGGTGGTACTCTTTCTGAAATAAACTCTGAATAAAGCACGTCTCTGAATATGAATGAGTTCAGAAACACAGCTAGGGTGTATCATGTAGTCAGAGGTTACACCAAAATTTTACTCGTTCATACTTTTTTATGCTGTTTATGAGACTTCTGTCAGAGTTCAAAAAATAAAAAAATCACCAACACAATCAAATCTACTTAATTAAAATCAAAACATAAAATGACAAATGAAACCAAATCCAAAGTGTACATTTAAACCATGTTTAAAACCAACAGAACAGTGCAGAAATGAATCGATGTGAAGCTGCCTCTCTTGATATGCAACCTTACGGCCCGATAACACCCCCATGCCTTCAGTCATTTACAAACATCCAAAAGTGCTTGGCTGCTTCCGTACACAAAGTTTTGGCTTTGTAAACAACCATGCAAGGAAGATGTTTCGGCTCTGTTAACATGAGTCGTCATGACAACCGACTTGTTTTATGAAAGACGGCAGATTTTCTGCACAAACAGGATATTATGGATTCTATGATCTCAAGGGAATAATGGGCAAAAACATGAGTAAAGCCAGTAAAAACAGTAGTTAATTACTGGCTGTGCGTGTGTGTAGTTGGAGATGGCAAAGGGAAGACTTCGGGCGTAAAGTAATTCACTTACATTTATGACCTGAAAAAGAACAGACCCCGCCATTAGCCTTTATTGGCATGCTATAGAGAAAAAGCATGTAACGAATGAGTTTAATCTCCATCAGCTCGGATTCTCTGAACGCTTCGAAGAAAGGGTCTTTTAAAAAGGAAAAATCAAATACTCAAATGTATAGATGATCACTTTTTATTATGTACTTTATAGCGCAAAGAGGTGGTAAAATAATCTCTTTGGTAGTTAAAATCAACTCGGTTTGATAAAGCCTTTGTGGCCATCAAATCATCTCTGAATAACTCTAAAAGAATTTCAAAATCTCTGACAATTCTGGGAAATTTTCCATCGACTTAAGATGCAAAAGTATGTGAAAGGGTTAGATTTTTACATTTGACTTATTAGAAAAATAATGTTTATCATAGTAACATATTTAAAAATGTATGAGATCACTGACAGCTCCCTAGCAACCAAACTGTTTACCATAGTAACCCAATTGTCTGAACTCTATCTCAGCATTGGTTGATGCTGGCATGGCGGTTGGTTTATATAACTTATCGTCACGAAAGAAACATTATACAATGCCACTGACCGCCCCATAGCAACCTGACTGTTTACCATAGCAACCAATTTGGCATCTCACTTTCTCAGCTAAGAAAAATCATACACATGGGGTTGGTTTTAATTACTAATATTGGAATGGGGAACTCTGTCACTGATTCCTCCATAGCCACTAAAAACTCTACCATTCCATTTTGCTTATAAACTTTTAAACATCAATTTTTCAAGCCAACATCAAAGTGTGCACACAAACTTTACCCAAGCAAATGGTCGATGAACATTGGCATTATTTCTTCCTTGCTTCAGGTGTTGAATTCACTCACTTTTGACCACTGTGCATCCCAATCCGTGCACTATCCACACTAACCTGCCAATGACCAGTGCAGACCAACCTTCAAATGGCTAATATTACCCATAATTCTCTGTAAGATGAAGACTTCCTGGTGGTTGCTTGTCAAAAAAAAGCATTGTATTACCGACAATTTTTAGTACTTTTGAGTGGATAAAGTGTACTTTAGGAATCGCTTATGATGCATGTGCTGCATTCTCCCCGCATCAGCTTCCAAACTCATTTTGAGACGGTGACATTTCGTCCATATTTGTGGAAAACAAAATCCAAGTTCTTTTCTTTATAACAATTAACAAAAATGGTGATTTTGCTGAACACTTGAATAAAACCTTATGTATAAAAGTGTAATATCATGGCGAATTGTGAGTCACTGTAAGAATGAATTGCTTTGATTGTGTATGGTGTCCTTGAGTGTTGTGAAAGGTGCCATTAAATAAAATGAATTATTATTATTATTATTATTATTCATCTAAATGTGCTCATTTAGCAGAAAAATATCATTTTACACTACGAATAGTTTAACATCACATTCTTTTTCAATGTGATGTTTGAAAATATAGTAAATATTGCCCAGATATAGTCCAAAAATCACCCATATTGGGTCTTCAACTCACTTTATGAACGATAACTAAAAACTCAATAGCTTTTGAAAGGCAGAGTATGGAAACATGCATCCTTTCATTATCCTCAAAGCCAAAATCAAGTCAGACCTCACTGACGCCTCAATAAAGGAGCATATGGGAGGACATCTAACCTTCCATGTCCAAAATTACTCTCTCAGTTGGAGGCTGAGGACAAGATAATGATTAGGAAGCTGTTTCTCCGAGCATGCTGGGAGATATACAAAACCTGGTTAGCATGGCCATCCGTCATCTAGCAGCTATGACCCGAGCCTGGTTCCAGTGAGGGGGTCCTCAGAGTCTGAATGAGTAAACTTAACGTGTGCTTGGGGCTATTATTGTTGCTGTAAAGTAAAAGAAATGAATGGCACAATCTCTAGCCTCCCACTGGGTTTAGATCAGGGAAGCAGGTGACATTTACAGTTAGGAAGTGTCAGAAGTAAACAGACGAGAGCCTGCTTTATGAGTCACTTTATCTGTAGGTCTCTCTGTATAAATCTGTGCACATATATATATAACGTTTTTTATGATTTACAGTTAGTGTATGACAATGGTAAACATCTGTGTTGGTTCATCCCCATGAAGCTATGTGTTTGCTTGTTCATAGCAAATCATGGCACCTCCGTGTCGCTGTAAGCATCTGTGTACACTAAAATGAAAAGAAAAATACGTCTTTGCTTGATTTTTTATGTGCTTGTTGACTGAAGAGTGGGCTCCATCTGTGTAAACTCTCTAAAATAGTTACTTCCTCTCAAACAGATGCTTGAGGGGAACCGCAGAGAAGTCCCTAGTATGTGATGGAAGAAGACCTGAGATAACCTCACGAGGGCCCCTGGGATCTTCGAACTTATGATTTCAGTGCGAGGTATGCTTTTCAATTGTTTCACACTTCGAACTCAAGTGTGAACGAACAGTTTTTGGGTAAAAAATAACTCAAATCTGCTGCAACCCAGAAATTTGGGGCACTTCCTGTTTTGTTTTGAAGCTCCATTTTCTGAATCTCCCGAACAAAGCTGTAGTTTATGGCATGGGATTTTATTTTATTATTATTATTTTTTTCTTTTTCAAAACATGTTTGCAAAAATTTAAAGTACAAAAATTGAATGTAATGTTTTTATTTAAAAATCGTACACATATCAATATTTCTTGTTTTTTTAATTCAAATAATATTTCTATGCATATGGAGACTTATGTAACATTGCATCACATTTAATCACTTCTTGCTTTCGCTGGGATTTGAGCCCACAACCCAAAGCATCACTAGTGCCACACTCATTAACTATGAATAATAAACATAATAACGGCTGATAATAATGTTACAATTCCCCTTGTGTTTTTGCATTAATAAATGAACAACTGACAAATTACATTTTAATGATGCAGATAAAAGATTGCAAATACACATATTTACATTATTTTAAGTTTTAATTTATTTACCATATATAGTGGTTATATAGATCAATCATGAATGGAATAAAACGAAAATAAATAATGCTTTTTAAAAAATAAATAAATATCAAATTATTAAATTTTCCCCTAAAAAATAATAAAGACTAAAACTAAATAAATAAAATTATCAGGACAAAAAAAAAAAAAATAATTAATTATCAGGACATTTTAAGAGGGATTCAGGATTCACAGTAAATCATTTTTGAAAATTCTGCATTGTAAATTTTTAAAATTTTATCTGGTCTTATTATAATTTATTTATACTTTCCTTTATTACCCTTTTTTTACCTTTGCTACACAAATCTGAAAACAAATCTTTATGATGCAAACTTTCCGTAATCATTTACTATAAATCCTGAATTCTGCTTGAAATAATACATTTTTCATTTTTACTTATGACTTTTTAGGAAAAAATGTTAGACATTATGAAAAAAAGTGGTTTAATTTCCTTTGGTAAAATATGAGTGATTTTTCTGCGAGCATGGTTCTTACTTTGGGAGGAACTGATATAAAACATCCACTAAAATTGATATTGAGACCAGGTATTAATAAGTCTTTGCGGAACTTGTACAGAAAAAGTGAAGCAAGTTCGTCTGAGAGTCATTTCTCGATTTTTGGATTTATGTTTAGCATCTAAATCCACCTCTTGACAAACAAGGCACTTAAAAATAAAATAAAACGAAGTAGAACGACCAGACAGTGTAAAGTACGGCGACACACTCAGTCAACAGTGCAGTGTTTGCTGTCTGTCTGCTCCGATGCTCAGTCATATCATCTGATTCTCATGGCACTGCTCCGTTAACACAGAACAAGGCTAGTGTTCCCTACAGAGTGAAAAAGTCCCATGAGTGTGGCATGCTCAGGGAATTCACACAAACAAATGGAAGCAGGCGGTGGTGGTGTGAAGATGACAGGCCGAGTGTGCACATCATGGAAGAACTTTCTGAAAATAGAAAAAAAAGGGTACCAGTGTGGTGACCTGAAATTTCTGGTTAGGGATCGACTTCCTCCCCTCACATCCTTCTGTGAGTCATTAAGAAAGCCGAGAGAATGACGGACTCGAGATTAGATCTGAAAACAGCCGAGCTTACAAGCTTCAGGAGCAAATGTCAGGACGGGCGAGAAGAACAATGCTGCGCAGTGCGATAAGATTTACAGATGTTTTTATGAGCCTGCCTCTCTTTCTCTCCTCTATTCCACTCTCTCCCTCTCTTTCTTTAAGAAATCTGTGCTAAAATCTGCTTTTCCTGGGAGCAGCTCTTTAATCGTTGCCTTGGCTTTGACTTCCTAATGGTTGTAAACAAATGCAATTTTGCATTTCCTGTAGTCTAGACACAACAAAAGAAGCATTGGCAAGCTGAAATCTAACACATGCTGTTTGAGTCGCAGTTAACGGACTTCGAGAAAAGGAAGTGAAAGTTAGATGAAAAGAACAAGAATTACAGTCTGAAACTGTCCTTTTAAGAAAAGTTTTATATAAGTACGAGTCGTTTTATAAACTCATTACTTCAAATCTGTTAATATCTAGCAGTTTAGTAGTTCACAAATGTTTTCAAAAATTAATTTAAAGAAAAAAACAAACATTTTAGGTTTTATTTTTTTATTACATTGACATTTAACAAGCAAACAGCATTTAAAGAGTTAATGAAACAGCATTAGAAAACAAAAAACAATTCTAATAAGCTTTAAAAAAAATCTAAATCAACTCGTGCAATTTAAAAAGTTTCACAATTTTTGAATAATACTTGTAGAAATTCTTGCAGAGTGTAATAAATGTATGTTATTTTAAAAGAGACGCCAGATTTCCACGTGTTTGAACAGAATTTAGGCTTAAAGTGTGTGAGATCAAAATCCTTCTAGGTTTTATTTTGTTTATAAATATATTATTAACACACGACTCAATGAAGATCCAGTGCACAAGGCAGAGTATGAGATCAGCAGTAGCTCAGGATCATTTACTGGTGCCAGACTGTAAAATGAGTCTAAGCTTGACTAGGTAAAGTTAGGTAAGTTATTGTTTTCCAAGCTTTTTGTTATTCGTTTGAGAAAAAGTTTGAAAAGCATCTCCTCCTAGAACATTCAAGCTACAACCACCACACTTTGATCCAAACTGATCTGAGTCGTGTAGCTATATCTTTTCAGACTGCTACCACTAAAGGAATCCTGGGAAATTTTCCTTTGCCTTACCATGGGGTCAAACTTTGTAAAACTATAACCCGAACTGAGTACCTCTGTGCAAAAGTATTTGCTCTAGTATGTGTCTAGAAAGGGTTAAATATTTACCATTGACCTATAGAGTAGTAGCCATTGAACGTATCTTCAGCAACAAACATATCTTCAAGACGAAACATCAGAGAGAAACATGGGGTTTTGTTTATGTTAATCATAACACATAAAAATACCGAAAGATCCATAGCAACCAAATAGTTTACCCTAGCAACCAAATTTTCTGAACACTGTCTCAGCTTTGCCAAATGATCAGGACATGAGGGTTGGTTTATTTTAATCAAGTTAACATGGGGAACATTGTATTATGTCCCTAACCTGGCTGTAAAATGTAGGGGTCTGTTTATGTTAATCATAACACATAAAAATACTGAAAGATCCATAGCAACCAAATAGCTTACCCTAGCAACCACATTTTCTGAACACTGTCTCAGCTTTGCTAAATGATCAGGACATGGGGGTTGGTTTATTTTACTCAAATTGACATGGGGAACATTATATTATGTCACTAACCAGGCTGAACCAACTTGGCACAGAACTATCTCAGCTCAGCTTTGCATGATGTCACTGACTCCCCCATAGAAACCAAAAATTCTATTGCAATCAATCCATTTTGCTTATAAAAATACTTTTTACAAGCCAACAGCAAAGTCTTTACCCATCTAGTTACTTTTATAACTGTAAAAGTTATAAAATATATGCTAACCCTAACCCTAACACTGTAAAGAATCATTTAAACTTTTGATAAATGGTTAAATGACGTTCCTTTTTGAAGATTGCCTTCAGATATTAAGTCACTTATACACACTGTAACATTAAGCACTTTTGGTAATATAATGTGAACTATATTATGTACCCAGTGACAGGCCATATATATATATATATATATATATATGCTACTTAATTACATCACGTCACATAATTATGCCAATACCCTTAAATGCTGCTGAGGTTCTATTATTATTGAGGAAGGGGATGTCAGATATGTAATAAAAAATACACATTTATCATTGATATTGAACTAAATTCCCTGCTACAAACAAGGATTAAAAGTTATCATTTTAGGTGCTGGAACTCTGGGAAAGTTCACGGAAACATATTTGTTTTTATGTCGTTTTTTTACCTTTAATAGAATGTCTACAAAAGTAAAGAAAGAAAAACTCTCAGGACTGAAAGACAAAGGCATGCTCGAGCCGTACATCTGTGAGTTTTAAAAACAAAGCTTTGTTTGTAAGCCTCACTCTCTTGTGCTCATGAAAGCAGACACTTACTTGAAAACCTTTCCTTTTTTTCCAGGGAAACACTCTAAACCAACATCCTGGTATAAATTTGCAAAACGCAATACAGGCCGGATTGTGCGCGGCACAGACGCGGAGCGCATACAAATGCCCCCCGTCTAAAGTCCCCCCTGTTTCTCTTCGGGTTTAGAAGGTAATGTACAATAAATCAACAAAAGAGCATTAATGTCTCCGAGGAGCATAGGAGAGGCTTCTGTTATTGTAGCTTTTTAAAGTATTTAATTGGAAGGCTCCCTTGAAATGTTACACGGCTCCTTCAGACGACTTTTCTCCAAATCTAAGAAAAGATTGATAAGAATTTCTTTCCTCCTTCTCTTAAATCTCATCTTTTTTTTTCCCATCCCGCTCTGCCTTTCAGGAGCGCCTGCGTTTTTTACCGAAGGGAGAATAAAGTTTCAAGTGCATGGCATTTGAAGGTAAGGGAGTGAAACCGGAGGCTGGTCGTTGGGGATAAGGCAAGGCTGGGAAAGAGGGAAGTTGGCAGTAATGCCCAGCCAGACTCGGTGCCTTGAGCTCCCCCCTCCCTGCACCAGGTGTCTGCTACATTTAAATGATACTATTATTCATAGACAAGAGAGCAGGGTATTAAAAGTCCCCCCAAAAAATCATTTGCAATTGAATACAGATATAATCCTGGAAATATAAGTCTCCATTTAGGCCTTGCCATTAAGCTAACAAGGACTCCTTTGTACAACATGTGTGTATTAATCACAGTCAGGGGAAAGGGGCAGGAAGAGAGAGAGAGAGAGAGAGAGAGAGAGAGAGAGAGAGAGAGTGGGAGAGAAAATAGAGGGTGAGGGAGGGAAAGAGCGGGAGAGAGAACACCATTCGTGTGTGTTCACATGCAAATTGAAATGTTGCTCATCAAAAACGAGCTTATCACTTTCCCTCTTGTTCTCGGCAGACTTGGCGGGTCAGAGTGCTTCGTACGCGGATAAACCAACATTTTATTAGCAGTTGTGAAATTTCAACACACTCGATTTCTTTCAGAGATGCGATACGAGTTACGAGACGCACACACTGTGTGCAGATGTCCCGAGGAATTCACGCAACGAGGCTGACTTTTGCCTTTCCCCACAGATCGCCTTGATGGGGCAAATAAAGATTTTGAAGGACCCTCAAAGAAACCCCTCGCCAGCAATCATTACTTTCTGAGCAGATTTTAAGCTAGTCCGGCTCTGTTATCAAAATTATAATTCTTTTTTTAGCTGAAGGAACAAAACTTTGTTTTGGGTCCATCTGAAGATCTCAGGCCTTTTTTTTATCTAGTCGCTAGTCTCCAGACGTAATCCTCTCTAGTCTGGTGTACAGTAGAAAAGCTAGGATTATAGAAGAAACGCATCTAATCGATGAGGTGCTTCTTAGAGCGAAATGCTACAATGAAATGTTGTTTGCCAACACAGAAATTCTGAAAAATATCTTGGAGAAATTCTGTAAAATGGTTAAGTTGGTTACCACTGTATCGGCCATTGCATTCTTTTCTATTTAAGTGCGGTCACACTACGAAAAAATCCCATTGATTTAAAAACAAAATTATTATGCCATTTTGTGGCATGTGATCCCGGATTCCGCTGCGGCGGAAAGTGTAACCGGAAGGAACTTTAACCTGCGATATACAGATATAATGACAAGCCACCACATTGGCGAGGTCAGGTCTGTGAGCTTTTGTGATTACTTAATATGAAGCAAACGTACATTTTTAGCACGTTCGTATTGCTTTAGAGTAGATTAGAGAGTACCTGGATTTAATTTAGACGAGTTAATTGTTTATTTTTTTTACTGACGCTGTTTACAAACCTTAAGGAATCGCATGCGGTGAAATTCTGGATTTTTCAGGAGTTGTGTGCCCCTTTTCACAGAAACATTTGGTCAAGCAACCAGACTATGTTTCTGCTCAAGGGTGCCCACCAGTGTCTGGGATGTTACATAACACAAAGCAGCAGTAAATCGAGTGATTTGAACGATGGATGAGCGAAAGAAACTCAGAAAACAGCCACAAAGAGAAGAAAAGAATTCCATAATGTGGACACTGTGACCTGTACAAAAATGGTACAGTAAACAAAATTATTTTATTTTTCCATGATTTGCTAAAAAATCTGATTCATCTAACAAAATCGTCAGACATTGAGAAAGATTTATTAGTATTTGTGGATGATTTTGAATGAAGGTCTATTTATTTCTGTTCAGTAAGTGTTTAGATCTAAATAAAAAAAAAACTTTCGAAAAGAGTGTCAATAGCTGCGTTTCCATCCAACTTTTTTATTCCGGAATTTCAGAATATTGCATTAAAAAAACCTAGATTAAAATGGCAAGATGCAAAAATGTGCATAAAAAAATGTGAATAACCGTGTAGGATAAACTTAGCAAAAATTCGGCACAAACTTTGACGGAAAAGCATTTAACAAATAAATCCCAATGTGTTTTTATGTTGGAATGGGCCGCGGCATTAACCAACGATTTCATCTGAATGTTGTTTTGGTCATTCTAAAGTGCTTTTCCCCAGAACTGTCTGCGATCCCAAAGAGCAGTCTCCGCCTCCAAAAGCACTGCGCATATTGCATTTCGTTTACGTGTTCTAAGAAGCAAGTAAGCTATTACATACAAAAAAGCCTTCTCCTAATGCTGTCACATCTTTAGGTTTTTGCTCTTTTAGACTCGTTGTTTTTCAGTTTTATCTCCAGTTTCGCACATAAATTTAATTTGCATTTAGCTCATGTATAACTAACGCCGTCATCAAAGGAGTGAGCTTTTCAATGAGGTTTGAGGCAAGAGTCTGTCAGCCAATCAAATACAGTTATCCCATGGCTATTAAATCAGATGTGCAGGTGCTAAATTCTTCTGGAAAATAAACTCATCATGTACACAAAGCTTCTAGGCAGCAGACAGCATGAATTTCTATAAAACGTCCGGTAGACAGCTGCATTGACTTTATAAAAGACAGTGGACCCACAACAGCATTTTAAGGATTTTAAGTTGCGTTTGTTCCTCTCTGACATCTACATCTACAAATGTCTTAGTCCACTCCTTATGAAACTCTCCCACGTTTTCCGTCCACAATTTTCCCTTCCACTGAACACTGCTGATAAACTTCGATACTCAACTTTTTTTTTAAAGCGTTTTCTTTTGCAAAGACCTTTTCTCTTCATGAAAGTTGTCAATGATGTTGATTCCACGTACACTCCAGATGTAAAATAAGGAAGGATTTTGTGACACCACCTTTGATCTTTGAAAAGCAGCAAGAGTTTAAACTTTGTATCATATTCCTCCTGAATCGATATACATGCTGAAATTGAGAAGCACTGATTTGGCTTTAAAGCATCGCGGTTGACTTTGGGGGAGAAGGGTGGGAACTTATGTCGAAGATATGGACATGGCTTAGGATGCTTAATATGACTAGGATCCTGAAGCAGCACTGCCGGACGTTTCCCTAGCAGATTAGCTCCTCATCGGGGGAGAAAGGGGAGGCTTATGATTAGAATCACTAGCAAGCGAGACTTCAAGATCGAATTTTCCTTGGAAACAGCAATCAGGTTTAAAATCCATGTTAGAGAAGACTGGGGGGGAAATATCTCAAAGGAATAAAAGTTGACTTTGAGGGAGCCTTTGAGTTTCCCGGACGGTCCATCTGCCATAAAACACCATTAGATTGATGACTTCAACTCTTTCAAAGCATTGTTTGTATAAGTGGAGTTATGCTAAAAATGCAGTAGGGATAATATCACAAGCGTTCGTTTCAAAAAGGCCATTACCACAATGATAAACACTCTGTTTGACTTCATGGATTTAGTCAGCTGGTGAGAGAGTGTGTGGGAAAACATTTGCCTTTCTCCAAAATTAAGTCGTTATTTCTCTCAGTCATAAATGTGTGTCCTGAGTTACACTGGCGGCGGTCCCGTCAGATCACAATGGAAATGTCAAGAGATCGTCTCTGAAGTCAAGCATGTCCGCCCCTTTCACAATGCTCCATGCCCTAATGCCTTAACCGTCACTCTTCCACCTCTGTGGCATTTGCAATGTAGGTCTAAGCTTTGAAAAAAGTATGAAAAGAATAAACTTAAACAGTGGACAAGCGTGAAAAGTGCAGTGAAAGAACAGAACAGAATCCAAATCAGATCACCTTCACAAAGTTCTAGCTTTCTCACATCCTTCTGTCGCTTTATGTTCATCGAGACACACTCGATGATGGGCTCTGTGTGGCCCAGTACTTTCATGTAGTTTTTAAAGACGTTGGCTGCATGTTCAGGGCCATTGTCCTGCTGCAGAATTATTTTGTGGCCAATCATACACCTCCCTGATGCTTCACTCTTGCTCCAGACACACAAAATAGTTAAAATGTAGACTTTTAGAGCACCTGCTGACATCATATGCGCCCAGTTGCTATATTTCAGAGCATATTTGAGTTGCTTGGCTTTGTTTCCATGTCAAATTATGTAGGTATGGCTTTTTTGGCTGCATCTCTGCAATATCTTCTATTTTTGAAGGGCAATTAGCCTTGTGTTTCCTCATCTGCTGGCTAGAAACTAAAGTTTGGTTCCTCGCTGAGTTTTAAGCCTCCTACACAGCTGTTTCTGTTTCAGTTCATGACTGGGATTCAATCTATATGTGACATTGATGATCATTAGCTGCCTTTTGGCCTAGTGTTGGTGTTGTGAGTCCTTGTGTACCAATAAGAATGCCTACAATGTTTGCACATAGTACATGTAAGATTTGCGAAGCTAATCGTCACAAATTCCGATTAATTGAGCCTTTGTTTTAATAGTGAATTCCATAACTAAAAATCACAAAGAATTTTTTAAAATGATGCTGTAAAAGATAGATGGTGTTAAGAACTAGAACTAGACTTTGTGAGTGTATTTCACTGTTCTACAGCTTCACCTATGAAGAAGCAACAAGTCATAAGATTTTTGTTTTTACTGCCTCTCTGATTTGCGGACAGCTGGGGCTCGAGAGCTTTTCATGACTTCACTGCATCTCAGTGTGTCCAAGCAATAAGTGTGGGGCCGGTGCGGCAGTCACTGCGGGATTTAAAAAGACTTCCTCATGCAGAAATATTTAATCTCCTCTCTGAAATTGAAAGAGGGAGGGGGCAAGGAAGGCCCACCATGACATTTTTTTGTTCTGTATTACTTTATTACTTGTGCAGAATCAAAGAGTTGTTTGCCATGTTTGTGTCGTAAAAAGTTTAAATGGTATAATAATTCCAGAAATCTTAATTTCACTTCCCAAATATCACTGTGTTTGCCGTCAATGTAAGTGAAATCATCCAGACAACCAAGAAAATCATTAACATTTACAGGGGTGCCTAAACTTTTGCATACCACCATATACAATTCATATATGAACAATAATAATTGGATGGGTCAGCGACATAATACAATGTTTCCTTTATCAATATAAGGTGTATAAACAAACCCCCATGTTTTTGGTTGCTAGGGTAAATCATTTGGTTGCTAAGGGGCTGTTGTTTCTATTATTGACATAAACAAACCCCCATGTCTCCATCATTTACCAAACCTGAGATAGATTTTGGTTGCTAGGGTAAATCATTTGGTTGCTATGGAGTTGTTGGTGCTATTATTAACATAAACAAACCCCCATGTCTCCATCATTTATGAAAGCTGAGATAGATTTTGGTTGCTAGGGTAAACCATTTGGTTGCTAGGGAGCTGTTGTTTCTATTATTAATATAAACAAACCCCCCATTTCTCCATCACTTACCAAAGCATAGATAGGTTTTGGTTGCTAGGGTAAATCATTTGGTTGCTAAGGAGCTGTTGTTTCAATTATTAACATAAACAAACCCCCCATTTCTCCATCATTTACCAAAGCTGAGATAGGTTTTGGTTGCTAGGGTAAATCATTTGGTTGCTAGGGAGCTGTTGTTTCTATTATTAACATAAACAAACCCCCCATTTCTCCATCATTTACCAAAGCATAGATAGGTTTTGGTTGCTAGGGTAAATCATTTGGTTGCTAAGGAGCTGTTGTTTCAATTATTAACATAAACAACCCCCCCATTTCTCCATCATTTACCAAAGCTGAGATAGGTTTTGGTTGCTAGGGTAAATCTTTTGGTTGCTAGGGAGCTGTTGTTTCTATTAACATAAACAAACCCCCATGTCTCCACCATTTACCAAAGCTGAGATAGATTTTGGTTGCTAAGGTAAATCATTTGGTTGCTAGGGAGCTGTTGTTTCTATTATTAACATAAACCAACACCCCATTTCTCAATGATGTTTCATCTTGAAGATATTTTAGATTATTTTCAGGGGTCAAAAACTTTTCCAATCATGTTTTTCAGAGTGGTAAATTATTACCAGTAAGCTGTAGCCAAGTGCCATATGCCATTGATTGTCGGGACATGGAACAGTATGATGATTACTTCACCCTCAGGACCCCTCATTTACTCTAAACCCAGCGCCCAAACATTTAGCAGGTCAAAGGAGGAAATCCTCTGGCAGGAGCCTCACAACACTAATGATCATATCTGACATGACCACCGCAGTCTGGCAGCGTCCCAACAGCTCTGGCACAAAAATTACCTGCGGGTCACCCCCTTGGCATAAAGAGTGGCGAGAGACAGAAAGAGTGAGCACCTGCATGCCTGATCTCTGTCTGCGCCAAGCAGAGGATTGGCAGAGCAGCTGGCACCAACCCAGACGAGAAGGTTGGAGAATACACCAGTGGAGCATCCTGAAGTGGGCCTGACTCAGGATCCCGACCCAAGCCCTGTCAGCCCCCCCGGAGTAAACATATGCTGACAAATAACCTTGAACTAGTTCTGGCCTAAAAGTTAGCAAGGAGAACATCTGCACAGAAGAAGTCACTTACATGCAAAATAAACGATAAATGAACAAGAAAAACATTTTTAAATGTACGAAAAACGTCAAAAAAAATGCACGAAAAAGACATGATAACATAAGTAATAATGTCATTGGTTTGTGTAATAAAAACACAAACTTTACAGGTTAATATATGTAAAAGAAAACAAAATACCATAAAATGTAAACATACGTTTTAAACCATAAAAAAATAAAACTTTTTTTATTGTCTTTATGTATATTTTATATATCAATTATTTGACAGATTTTTCATAGAAAATAACGATCAAATTTTTTTATAAAATAGTAACTTTAGTTTTTATGTAAAACAACAATTAAATGTATCAAATAAAAAAAATGCAAGCATACACAAAAGTTTTGAAAACACCATTTTTTGCAGGTCTATATGAAAAAATGAAATACTATGAAATACCGTAAAATCGTATAATATTTTTAAACCATTATTTAAAAACATTTATAAGGTTGTATTTTTATATATGAATTATTTAGGAATTGTTGATGGAAAGTTATGACCAAATGTTTTAAATAAAACAGTAACTTCAGTTATTTTTAACAAAAGTACAATTATTTTACAGAACTTTCATTTTACAAAAATTGCGTAAAAGGACCATTTACAAAATTTACACCATAATTTTCTTTGAAAATTCTCTGTTAGATTTCTTAAAATAAACTTAAGTAAGATTACAGGAAAAGGTCACTGTTTTACAGGTTTGTTTAGTATATACAATTACTTTAATTAGAATTTTTATTTTAATTTAAAATTAATGAACTATTAGGGAAAAAGTATGGCTGTTTTTCATCCATCTATCTTAACAGAATTTTTTTTTTTGTTTTGTTTAGCAAAATGTATTTACGCTAAACTATAAAACTGCTAATCATTATGTAAATAAAATAGGGGGGAGTGTCCTTTTAATTAAACTATGTAGCTTGAAGAAGGGCTGTCTACAACCATTTCAGGCAAGTAGTGAACACAACTCATACAACATCTGCTCTGACATGCCGAAACCCTGTGGTCTTTCTATGCTCAATTTACCACCGACAGAATCATATCTCTCTCTGCCCGTCTCTGCGTCGCTCGCCAATCAAAACTGGCTGTCACTAAACACCTAAAAGAACAATCAGACGTCACACACACATACAAACATAACAGTATCAACTGTTTGCACTGATTCTGCGAATTCAGGTAAAGCGTTTGCTAATGGGCTGCTGGATTAGGTGCAGAATGAGCGAGAGGTGAACAGATTAGCCCCATGCTTTTGATTGATTATCAGCGCACGACTCTAATTAGGACGATTATTAGGAGCAAGGACTGTGCAGCACAAGTCTCTGAGGGGAAAGCTCAGAGATACACAGTCTTTAAAAGAGAAAAATGTTTCACTTAAAGGAGATTGATACTCATTTAGAAGTGAAAAGCGCCAAATTGGACATAAATGCATTTTAAGTACAGTATTATTGCAAATTAGACATAACTCACTGGTTTACTTGTGAGTAGGAAAACATACACAGGTGCATTGCATACAGTTGAATCTCTGAACACACAACACGTCGAACCGAAGTTGGATGGTTCACAGCAGCAGAAAACCACACCCTAACCCTAACCCTAATCACTCCTGTCAGCTTAGAATAGGAAACAGGACAGAATTGGATTATAGAAGATTGGAATAGTGGTACCTGATCTGATATGTCTCAATTTCTGCTTGATGGTAAGAAGAATTTTTGGTCAACAACATGAAAGCATGGATGAATCCTGCCTTGTTTCAACGGTTCGGGCTGGTGGTGGTGGTGTAATGGTGTGGGGGATATTTTCTTGGCCCGCTTTGGGCCCATTAGTACCAACTGAGCATCATGTCAACGTCACAGCCTCCCTCAGTATTGTTACTGACAATGTCTATTACTTTATGACCTCATCTTCTGATGGCTACTTTTTTAAACATATGTTGATGCATTTGCATTAAAATGCAACTTTTGACAAAATCCAAGATGGCCGACATTCAAAATGGCTGACTTAAAATTGACATGGTTCGACGTTATGGTCCGAACATATTGAGACCAATTTTATGATTTTACGTGGAACAGATGCCTATATCTCCTGGCCTCTAGGTGGCATTATGCTGAAACTTGGCGGCCAGCCTCAGATCGTGGTTTTTATAACATCCACCAAGTTTGGTGTTTATATACAAAGGTATTACTGAGATATGACCATTTTGGTGAGTGGTACGTCATAATTGTTCACGCTCCATTGTTAAAGCTGTGTCAAATCAACTTGAATTCCATAACCTTTTAGTCAACATAGTTGGAGGATGATCTGGAAATAAATTTGGTGACAATGGATGATTGGTCTAACAAAAAAAGGTTTTAGTGGTGGAATCAAGTTTGACTGAGAGAGTCCAGATCTCATCAGTGGACCAAATTTCATAACTTTCTTGAAAGCGGTTCCAAAGAGGAAACAAAACAATAGATGCCTTCACAGGTGTCCCCCTGAATACAGACCACTGGAACACACACTTTTTTTTGTTGAGCGAAGTACGAGTAATTCACCGGAGTTCATTTACCGAGTTGAAAAACAAGTTTAGTTACACTTTTGTGAGTTACTCAACTTTACAGCACATAACTACAGTGGTGTTGCTACTGAAGTCTGGTGAGAGGCGGCAGCGGCACACTGCTTCATCTGTGTCACATGTCCTGGCATGGCCGTGTCCCGGGTGGACAGAGGGGATGCTGGGAGCCTAGTGCGCCCATGGAAATGAGCCCCATTCATCGCCGCCTCGCAGCATATGGCGCTGCTTTGTCCCAGGCTACTGAGGCAGAAGTGATGCAATTTGTTGGCATGTCCTGTCATTTGAGCAAGTCCCCGGCCTTTCCTCGGCCCTCACACACACACACACACACACAACAACGGAGCGGCCAGAGAGAGCAGCTCTCGCACACTCGCTCAAGCTGCTGTGCTAATGACTGAGGCACATGCAGCCCATGCACTCGCTCGCTCCCTCAGTGTTTGAGGGTGCTTTATCTGCACTGTACACTGAAGGTTGATATTAGTAGACAACCCAATACAACATATGCATGTCACTTTGTGTTAACTGGTCTATTATGCAAGGGGAAAGCGGACGTGAGTGTCTTGCGGAACGCACTTGTAGACTGTTGTGAGAAATGTAAATACTTCGCCTGACTGTGGGGGGTCTCGTGTCTCCATCCAGCAACAGCTGCTGTAGCTGTTTCAACTGGAATTTGGGCATTTGTTTTTTATTTTGGAAAGTAAACACATCAAACAATAAATATTATCACAAAAACAATTATTACATTTGGATGCTAACTTTTCAAATTTTTAATCGGTCCTCAAAAATAGAATACTATAGTTGTCATGCATCATTGACATTTTACTGATTTCACATGCCACACATTTATTTTCACACACAGAGATATTAAGATAACGCCCACCAAATTATAGGGTGGGAGAAGATATCGTCACATCTGGCAGAGTGGCCATTTTGTTTGTAATCTTGGGTTCCACTAGGAGTTAAAACTCCAATTAAACTCCAATTATTTACCTGTACAACTGCACATATTTATACGTAGCATTTTATTATGCCATTAAAACAATTACTATTAAAGCTCTCAGTTTACAGGTTTGTAGGTCAGAGTTGTTTGTATGCCTTGAGTGATTTGAAGCTTTTGAACTGCTGCAAGGTGTATAAGCTTATTCCAAAAACAAGATAATTTTTTATTTATGCGAGATGATGATTCATCATTTGCCATTTCATATGGGTCGATATTGTTCATTTTTTTAAATTTAACGCCGTTTTGCAGCATTATTTGGTTTCTCGCGATAGCTAATGAGATAATCCTCTCATCTTTACCTTTGTCCACTGAGTTCAGATCAACAGTAATTCGGTTAGTTTTCCCTCAGTAGGAGGCGCTCTGTTCAACAAGTAAATATTATCAACTAAATCATCTGTTTGCAGCTCTGTTCAACGTCATAACTGATAAGAATCACAAAGAAAGTCTCTCGTGGTCAAAACGAAATACTTATCAATCCATTCGCGGAAGTCTACCAGTTTCCATCAAGATCTCACGAAGAAATTGTCTCCCACCTGACAATATAAATGGAATATGCTTCTGGAAAGACACAATATAAACTTTTATTACTCTTTTGAGAAAATATCCAGGTAAAATGACTGTAAACAACTGATGTTTGCTTGTTTGGACATTTAAAAGTATTTTTATTAAGGTTGATTTCTTTGATTCACTGACAACATAAAAAGATCCCCATGCCAAACAGCTGAGATAGTGACATGCCAAAATGGTTGCTATGGTAAACAGTTGAGTTGCTATGGAGGAGTCAGTGATATAATAAAATGTTCCCTTTCTCACTATCCCCATGTTTTTATCAGTAACCAAAACTGAAATTTTGGTTGCTAGGGTAGACAGTTCGGTTACTATGGAGCAATCTGATGAATTTTTTGTTGTTGTTTTTACCATGCCACAATTAAATAAATAATACTTTTTTTTAAGATAAAATTTAAACGTCTATTAGTTAAAGGCCTTCATTAACACTTTTTTTTCACAAAAAAAGACTTTTTTTTTTTAAAAGAGAGAAACAATGCATTTAATAATAATTTAGGTGCTCCCAAAAAATATTTTACACATGTTTTGTGTCTATAAAGGTCCAAAACGGCTCCAAATCCATCATTTGTGAATACCACAGAGCATTTTTCACTAATGTCGCATTGTGTGAACTCTGAAAATTGAATTAGCTTTCATCGCTGTCAGTCGTGGGCTTCAAGCTGTCAGAGATGTGATTAGCATGAGAAAAACTCCCTCCACGACTGCCGGAGTCATCTTTGTGGATTACGCCTGATGCTTTGTGAGACATTAAATCCACTTTGGCCCATTATTGAGGGATGTTTGCTAGTTGACTTCACCTTCTGGTGAGATCTTTACCATCGGAGAATGTCTCATGAGACTGCGAGAATAAAAGAGTGCCCCTGACACCCCCTGCTATGGTCCGGCGTCTGAATGGAGCATGCTGGGAAAAATATCCCAGAGAAATTCAATTACATCAGTTTCTGTGCATCAATCGGAAAAGAGAAGGAAATTAAAGTTTTCTTTTTAAAATAGTGAGAACGCAAACAGGAGAAGAGGCTTCCGTTTGGATTTAAAGAAACAGATTAAAGTCGTCGTTTGTGGTCATGTTAAGTCACTTTCTTGATGTCAAAGACCCGTGGTGTTTGGAATCATGTCCGCCGGAGAGCAGCAAGACGTGTTCCGGCAGTGATTGATGGCTCTGCTTTTACACCCGGAACATTCCGCAGCTGCCATGACAAGCCTCCTTATGACACAGCAGTGACAAAGAGTCAATCAGTGTGTCATTTTTCAGGGTCACCGGCTGAGAGGGTCAGAGCTTGACCAGCACACACAAAATGAATCCTGTCATCTTATCCATCTGTCTGAATCAGATTTGCACCCGGATATAGTCCAGATTTTTATCTGGAATATCAATCAGAGCTTGGCAGTGAGTCAGGAAAAATCACTGCTTCTTTTTAATGTCGTCTTATAAAAGCTAATATTACTGTGTAATTCATCTTTTGCTTCGGACAAAAAATTCGAAACTCATCTCCTCATAGATGTTCAAAGATTCCAGGAATTCTGGAAAAATTTTCCTTCGATTTAACATTGGGTCAAACTTTGTTGAACTGTAACGCAAACAGTGAACCTCAAAGAAACTGGCTACACCTGTGGAAACTACAAGAGCATACCAAACACGGTGTAAAAGTATTTGAACCCTAGACTCTAGAAAGCGAGAGATGTCCTAAAATGGCTTTTTAAATTATTTTTAAAATTATTATTTTTTATTTTATAATTTTTATGACTTAAAATGGCTTTTTAAATAGTGCTTTTGCAAGTCAACATCAAAGTTCGCATACAGACTTATCCATCGAGTTCCTAATGCATTGCAAATATATCATTTGTAGTTTTAAACTTATCATTCTATAAAAAGAACTATGTTTATTATCTGTATGGTGCTTTTCACGGCACAAAACATATTAAATGAACACCACTGGTGTCAATGGAGTGAAACTAAATTATTACAAAACAACTGTGCACAAAATAACATTAGAATTATTTCCCAAGTGGTCTTGAACAGAAAGACTTTGGTAATAAAATCTTTTTATTTTTTAAATATTGAAGATTATTTATGAAGATTCTTGTGTTTGTAATACAATAGAAATAAATGTAGAACTAACAATTGTTGTTAGTTCATTAGTTATTTGCTGTAGTTCTTCTTTTAGAAAACATTTTAGGTGCCCTGCTTTCAATATACACTCACTGGCCACTTTATTAGGTACACCTGTCAAACTGCTCGTTAATGCAAATTTCTAATTAGCAAATCACATGGCAGCAACTCAATCCAATTAGGCATGGTCACATGATCTGCCGCAGTTCAAATGGAGCATCAGAATGAGGAAGAATGTTGATTTAAGTGATTTTGTAGGTGGCATGCTTGTTAAAGCCGGACTGAGTATTTCAGAAACTGCTGATCTACTGGGATTTTCATGAACATCTCTAGGGTTAGTAGAAAATAGTAGTTCCAATAGTAGCTCCAATACTAACTTGTTACAACCAAGGTATGCAGAAGAGCATCTCTGAACACACAAAGCGTCAAACCTACAGCAGCGGAAGACCACACCAGATGCCACTCCTTTAAGCTACGTACAGGTAACTGAGTCTCGAATCCTCTCAGACTGTTTCTTGAACATGACAATGAGTTCACTGTACTCAAACGTCCAGATCTCAATCCAATAGAGCACCTTTGGGATGTGCAAAAGTGAGGGGCCAACCAGGTACTAGCAGGGTGTACCTAATAAAGTGGCCAGTGAGTAAATATCATGTTAGCATAATTACTTTAACATAAAAAGTGTCTCTGAAAGGCAAGTAACAACAGATAGGACTGGTTATTTTGAATAGACCAATAGATTGATGCCAGAAATGAAAGTTGCTCCGCCTCCGGAGTGACATCACATACAGTAAACTCATTCTCTAAAATCCCCTTCATCATCCTGTCTTCTCATCCTTCATCCTCCGTTCCCTCCCCGTGTCATGTCCCAAACCCAGCGGCTGGAGGAGAGGCCACATCTAAATCATACGCCACCTGACATTCTCATTTGATTAATGGAGTCCGAGTGTGACTCTATGTATATTAATCAACAAATAGCCTGACCTCATCAGATGCTGTCTGAGTTTATTCCCAAACAAAGGTCCAGACCTGTCAACCAGCACCAAGACGGGGCTAAACACCCATCGCTCTCAGTCATTCATACCAATTAGTCGTTTCAAAAGAATAATCTCGGCTCATTATGGAGCTTTGCGTGCCTGCGTTCTATCAATGAACTCTGAAAGAGATCAAACCGTAAAGAATGCAACATTTTCATCAAAGCCCAAGAGGATTTCTCAATTTTGGAAGCACTTAAGTATTGTATATAAAGGAGTTTCTCTTTCTCTCCATTATTAAAAGGTATAACTGAAAATCAATGGCTGGTTATTCAGAGATTAGTATGACCTTTCAGAAAGCCTGTAAATAACATGTTTCTCAATGAGAGCAACTTTTAATCTTATTTACCGTCGGCAGCGCAGTGTTATTAAAATGAACCATCAGTCGAGTCTAAATATTTGTTCTTTAGTCGATGGATTTCCTGTCATATGTGATCACTCGCTTATTTCCACACTGTTTATCATCTCTTTTTGGGATGTTTGCAAATATGAAGTCAGCTGTTTGTAGGGTTTTTAAGTATTTACATTGGCTCAAAGGAAAATTCAGCTTTTCATTTGTTCTTTTTTGGAGGTTCCAAGTTTGGAAAGGGGTTCTGTAGTATTTGTGACTTTAATTAGAAGATAACAGAATGAACGGTGATTTTCTGAGGGACTGGCAACCTTACCCATCAGGCAACATGCAGAGACGCCTCTGACATTTTACAAGTGGCATATGTATGGATGAAAATGATCATTTCTGCTGATGCTTTGTAAAGGTAAAATTCTGAAAGTGTTTGCACCATCCTCCACATGACATTGAGATTGTATGTATATAAACTATTCAAATTAATATTTGCATTTGTAGCAGATTTCACAAACAAAATCACTACAAAATGTTCTCTAGACTAGTTATTTCTTTACTAAAACTAAACAATTGGCTTTGAACATCCATGGATTAAATGAGGAGAATTAAGTGACAGAGTTTATATTATTAGTAAATTTAAAGGTCAAATAGTAACTCTCTCTCTCTCTCTCTCTCTCTCTCTCTCCAATATGTAACTCACAGATCACTATATAATTTTAAAATAAACCTTGAACTTTCTTGGCGTTTGATTAATCCATGTTCCTGTCTGGATGAAAGGCTGACAGCTGAAGAGAAACCATCGCATAGGGAAGAAGAGAAACCACACTATAATTCCAAAATGAACAAAGATGTGCCAATAAATGATTATATATTGGACAAATCTATGCTCAAAAGATTGCAATACTTATTAATTTTGGTTCCTAACTACACGAACAAATGCATTTTAACCTTCTTTCATCTTTTTTTGTTTTAAAACGAGCACTTGAGAAGGAAGTGATGCATATTTAGACTCCTGTTAGAGAGAACAGTCCATAGTTCCAGAACTTGGGTGAAGGAATTACAGCCATAAAAATGTGTATTTATTCAAATCAACCATTTTTGTATGTAATATATATATATTAAATTCTTCAAAAGATTATTAAAAATGTTAATTATTTTGTTGTCGAAAACAAATCTGGAAGAAACTTCATATGATATTTGATATTATACATTCTATTGTATTTTAGAGTTCTTTCTAATGAAACAAATAGTTTTTCTGTCAAAATAGAGAAATATAATTAAAAAGCATTTTGATTCTCTGATTTTTTTATATCAATATTAAAATTACAAAAAAAATTAAACAAACAAAAATATTTATGTATATGTTTTATGTGTATTATGTATGTTTATATACAAATATTGTATTTTTAAGCTTTTTTCTATTGAATGAAATAGTTTTTCTGTGAAAATAGACAGTTCTCATTTAATATGCATTTCGATTTTCTGATCTTTGTTTTTTATATACGTTTTGAAAATAAATCAAAGTTAATAAGCAAACAAACAAAACACACATATATTAAGTATATATATATATATAGGCATATAAATAGATATGAACATAGACGCACATATATAAATATTTATACTTATTCTTAAAATTTGGGTAAATTTTCTAAATATATACGAAATGGTTTTATAATTTTAATGATGTTTAATTAGCTAATCATTTCCTTACTTTGTACAATATGATAATTCTGATCACATGAGGTTAAAATACCTCGCAGAGACCTCAAAACGTGTCCATCATTCAAGACAAGGTCAAAGATAAACTGGCCGATCATCTGTAGAAGGGAAACAAACTGGGACTGTCACCACAAGACAACAAGTTCATTAACATGACAAACACTTGCAACAACTGTGTGCATTAAACTGGCAAGGGGACAAATAATACAATGAATTAATCACTGCATGCGCACGCTGAGAAGAGGATGGATAGCACCCAAGAACCAAAGCATTTCTTTTATTTAGGTCTATTTTTAAAAAGTGCATCAATCCAACTCACCTGCTGCGTTACCATAGATTATAAATCCAGAGCATCTCAGAGAAACTGGACTGTAGCACCACCACATGGCATTAAATATGATTGCCGTCATATTTGATAAACTGTTTAGATATGATTATCATTCTTCTACAGAGATGTACACTCACAAATATTGGGTTAAATGTAAAAGAGCTTCCTTTATTATTAAAACACTGCGGCACTGGACCTTGTTTAAAAGTCCTCGTATTCCTTTCTCCAAAACTTTAATGAGAATAAACCGTCACGTCCAGCCGCAGGGGAGATTTGAAGGACCCAGAGCCTTTATCTTTTAAATTATTTTATTGATTTTCTATGTTCACATGGGTGCCGTCTGATTCATCCTTCTCTAATTTGCCGGATTGATTTCTTGCGGTCAGTCATTTCACTCTGAATAACATCACCTCATTGAGGATAAGCTTGTTTTAAAGATCTGATTTACATTTATGGAACTGCTGAAATGCATCGATCCGACTTCCAGGCTCAAGTAAAAAAGAAAATTCTTGTAAATGTCAGGGGTCCAGCTCTCATTTTGAAATCATTTTGCACTTTTTTTTTGTTAAATTAAAAGCTTGAGATCATTTATGAGTCTAACATATTATGTTTAATCGCAAGAAACGGGTTTAAAACTAGTTACTTCTAATGCAGTTTTCATGCAGAGATATTTAATTAACTACAATTTATTGATTTGCAATAAATCTTTAGTTTTCTCTGCTTTTAATTATTTTTTCCTTTGTTTCTCCACATTTTCTGGTTAGAAAAGCTATTGTAGTAATCTTAAAATCAGTTCTCTTGATTTGTTTAAAAAAATATAGCTTTTACAGTAAAAACTTTCAATATGCAAAAAAACTTCCATTCTTTTTTTTTGGCTTTTGGTGTGATTTACCCCTGAAAATGTGTGATCCTCTTTATTGGGAAATGAGTATGTGAAGGGCCACTTAAAAATGCATTAGAAGTGCAGAGCATTATCAAACAGAAGAGCACATAAAGCCAGTCAGCCATTTAAAGCTAGATCCACACTGTTTATGAGCTCAGCTCTTCACACTAATGCAGCCAATAGCTTACAGCGCTAACTGTTCCGCCGAGGTAATGGTGCCTCGCTAGCTGCCTGCTTGAAATGGCTGTAGGGGCTCCTTGTTCGCCTCGATCGGATCGGTGACCCTAATTAATAACGATCAGTCTGTCTGAAATGTGCAAATGGAACAATAAACGTAGATCTGAGTAATTAACCTCTAGCATTTCTGCTAATCATGGACAAACATCCTCACTCTGTCATTGTTACTCACTGCAGTAGATTTCAATCGGGGCGGCAGGCTCGTTTAGCAGCTCATAAATCTGACACTCATATTGTCCTTTCAGCGAAAGGGCAAACTCTGCACTACACAGCAAGAGAAGGAAAACACGATGCCAAAAAGTACGCCATCAACAATAAATTATTTCCAAGTCAGCTCTTGGGGGTCTGGGGTGGCGCTTCTCCATGTTTGATGTGAAGAGGCCTACTCTCATTTTACTATGATATCCATAATTACATGTTTGGATTAAGGTGCTTCGGATGTTATCATATCAGTATCATTCCTATGGTTCAGTAGGTGCCTACCCCACCAGCCACCCAGCTGTAAAATACAAAAAAATACCACCACAGAGATCCAAGCTATACACTTTTAGGAATATTTCATTTTTGTTCATTTACAGAACAATTCCGAGCTGCCAGTAGGTGGAATAGGTACCTACTGGATGTGTTGATTGGTTTGATAACAGATTATCATGCCAAAATTGTGTGGTATAATGATAAATGGGTAATATCAAGTAATAAAGCCAAGTTGAATCAGCGAAAGGTCAAAGGCAGCACTAGACAGCAAGAGAAGATGCCAAAACGTACACGATCCCGGGGGTCAGGGGTGGTGTTTCTCCATGTCTGATCTAAAGTGTACGGTTTGATGTAGCCTACTCTCTGTATGGAACTCATCCATCATACCCTGCACTCATTTTACTATGATGTACATGTATGTATTTGAATTCGGATGTTATCATGTCATTATCATTCATATGGTTCAGTAGGTGCCTACTCCCCCAATCGTCCAGCTGTAAAATATACATCAACGTTTACCACCACAGAAACCCAAGCTATACACTTTTGGGAATTTAGTAATTTTTCTTTTTTCTTAATCTACACCACAAATATGAGTTGCCAGTAGGTGGAATAGGTACCTACTGGATGTGTTGATTGGTTTGATAACAGATTATCATGCCAAAATTGTGTGGTATAATGATAAATGGGTGATATCAAGTAATAAAGCCAAGTTGAATCAGCGAAAGGTCAAAGGCAGCACTAGACAGCAAGAGAAGATGCCAAAACGTACACGATCCCGGGGGTCAGGGGTGGTGTTTCTCCATGTCTGATCTAAAGTGTACGGTTTGATGTAGCCTACTCTCTGTATGGAACTCATCCATCATACCCTGCACTCATTTTACTATGATATCTATGTATGTATTTGAATTCGGATGTTATCATGTCATTATCATTCATATGGTTCAGTAGGTGCCTACTCCCCCAATCGTCCAGCTGTAAAATATACATCAACGTTTACCACCACAGAAACCCAAGCTATACACTTTTGGGAATTTAGTAATTTTTCTTTTTTCTTAATCTACACCACAAATATGAGTTGCCAGTAGGTGGAATAGGTACCTACCGTACAGCTTATCACGCCATTCAAATGGGTTGATGACGTAATAAATGGGTGATATCAAGTAATATGTTGGATCAGGGTTCACATGACGCAAAAAATGGAATTTAGATCACTTCCTTGGCACCTACTGCATTTGTAGCTCACAGAACGTTATAAATAATGTTCTTTGTGCATCCCTGAGCTCCACTGCAAGATGCCGCGTAGTAAAAAGCTATAGATTCAATTCTGAGAAGGTAAATAAAGATTTAATTTTAATAAATCGCTGGTGTATTCTGAAATTTGGCAGTAAACGTCAGCAACACTTAACTTTTCAGATCTATTTAAAAACTCGAGTAAAACTTGAAATAATGAATGAATAATGAAAGCTCATCAAACAAAGCGTCTGAACGGAAAAGCCCATGTTCCACTCTCTAACTGCACACGTTGTGATTGATTTTGGGACGATAACCATTTAAGCAAAACAAAGCCTCTATAATCCCAAAAGTGGGCATCTGTGTGAGCGTCATTGACATGGACACAGAGGGTAAGTAATTGGGGAGTCGGAAAATGATTAACCCACTATGCAAATGGCAATTAAAGGACACCTAATGCTGCAGGCACTGTCCTTGTGTCCTAATCGCTCGGACAAAAGTTCAAGTGCAACTGTTTGCCGTGGACGCAAGCATAATAGCAAACAAGAATGGCATTAACGACCCGATCATTTGAGCTTAATGGGAATAAAATGATCACATTGACGAACAGAGTAGGCACTGAAAGATGGGCAAAGTGACCCGTGTGATTCTACTAATTGAAAAAAGGTGCAAAAATCACTGTCCCAAATGTTCATTTAGCGAATATATTTAGGATTGTATTGAAAACCATTTACTCTTGAAAACCATTTACCACTGGAAACCATTTAGCAATTGTATTGAAAACCATTTACCCCTCTAAGATCATATACTTTGGTAATCCCATTTGACATTTGTGGACAAAACCACTAATGTTTTACCCACGTCGTTAAATATCTACAATTTCAAATTAGCTAAACATATTATTTAAGCAAATTATGGCATATATGTGTCAATAAAAATAAATCAAAAAAGATTTTGGAGATGTGTTATTGTCAAGCTGCACCCCTACACATTCATTTTGATGCGGTTGTCCTGTCCACTTGGAAGAAAAACACTTAGAGCGTATGATGTTTCCACCATCATGCTTGACCATCAAATTGATCAAATCCAGCTGCATCATTTTCACCTAGTTCTTCTCTGAGCCATTCAGATGTTTATCTGTACACTTAAAACAAAGATGTGTGTGTGCGATAGTTCAACAGTTCTATGTTGGTTCAATAGTTCGACGTTGGTTCTCACGATTTTCAAGCATAGGATGAAAAACTTTGATTAGTTGCCTCCTAATAGTGGACAGTGCACTGGACATTTATGCACGGTGGCACAGGGTGATGTAGGTTCTGATCCGGAACCCGCTGTCATTTCCCAACCTACCTGCTTCTCTTCTATTATAATAACCCATTATAGAAGACTCTGGAAGCAAGGTTTAAAAAGGGTAACACGGCTTTATTTAGCTTTAATACACTTACAATGCTAAACAGAGGAAGAAGGGGCGGGGGACGGGAAGTTTGTATATATTCCTGGTTGTGATGCAACTTCCTGTTCTATCTATACAATAAAATTGAAGATTTTTCATCATACTGTCCTATCCGTTCCAAATAAAGGCAACATGGCTAAATAAATCAAGTTTAAGTATTTGGACTGGGAAATCATTCATCTGTGTTGAATTTTCTTGGTCCTCTTTTGTTTTTTAAATATGCTTTATATTGTAAATGCTTTCTGATTCACAATATTATTCATCTCCTGTTGATGATTTGACATCAGTGTTTAGAATTATTTAAGATTTGAGGAGCTACACTTAATATTTCACAAACTTAGCTTTCCTTTTCTTCATCCATTTTCTCACCGCTATTAGGCAGAATCGTTTAGAACCAAAACAATCCTATGATTTGTGAGTGTTTGCCTCAGCAAGGGCCGTTTTTCACAGAATCTCATCTGATTTGACCTGAAGTCATGCACAGTCAAAAACAATATTACGACCCGCCTGTCAGCCTGCATATATCACTTTAAGACTATTGTTCATTTGTCAAAGCAATCCGAGATCCAATCCCAACATTCCCAAGACGCTTCAACCCCCGGTGCCATCTTCTCAGCATCATCTTAAGAGCAAAAAGCAGGTTTCTCCAGGCTAAACTGCTGTCCAGTGAACTCTGAGACGCTGCAGGAGTTTAACACAGCTGATCAGCTCTAGCCGTCTCAGCGCTGACCTCAATGATTTCCCCATCAAGGCCGAGCTGATGTACCGCTCCATCTGCACCCAATCCCTCTCTTGTATCGACCGCTCGCAAATGAGCCTTCGCAGGCCTGGCCCAGCAGCCGTAATTCAAAAGAGCAGCGCATCGAGTGCTCCTAATGTTATGAGACCTGGATGTGCACATGCTAACAAAACAAAGTGCCAGCATTGGCTTTCTGCACATCATTCACAGCTGCGCAGCCAGCACCGAGAGAATTGTGCAGATCTGGCAACGACTCGCAGCAGAGATCTTTGTTCCTTTGCTTGATTTTCTGACACGTTTTCTTTTCTGTGACTTTTTACAAATATATTTTTGCCACTTGATTTTAAAGTCCTTCATGCGTCATTACTTATGACGTCTTGGGGTATTATTTGAAAGAGAAACAGGGCTGTTGCAGAAAAAGAAAGACATTTTTTGAGTTGAGATAAAATATCAACAAAAAAAATACAAAATGGGTTGCAGCACATCTGAACAACACAGATGAACATGAGTGTGCGAAGCGGTAAACAACATTTACATTTAATTTTATGTATTTAGCAGACGCTTTTATCCCAAGCGACTTACATCGGGAGTAAACATCAAGCAGTTTGGTACAAAGTGCCAAACAAAACAAGGATTCTCTAAGGAATCGTAAATATGCAACACGTTCACACTTTTATTAATAGTATGACATCATTTGATATGATTCGATAGAATCATGAGAAAAAAATTAAAGCATCTTTCTTTTTATTGCTTAGAATTGTTACATACGAATGTACACACACCGGCCACTTTATTAGGCACACCTTGCTAGTACCGAGTTGGACCCCCTTTTGCAGAACTACCTTAATCCTTCATGGTGTAGATTCTACAAGATACAGGGAACATTGGGACCATATTGACACGATAGCATCACGCAGTTCGAATGTAAAGATTCGAATCTCCCGTTCCACCACATCCCAAAGGTGCTCTACTGGACTGACTGTGGAGGCCATTTGACTACAGTGAAACTAGTCTGAGAGGATTCCATTTTTATGACATGGAGAATTATCCTGAGAGGAGATGGGCACACTGTGGTGAACATGGTCAGCAACAATAACTAGATTGGCTGCGTTGATACTAATGACAAGAAAATATCCCCCCACACCATTATACCATCACCACCAGCCCAAACTGTTAATGCAAAGCAGCATGGATCCATGCTTTCATGTTGTTGATGTCAAATTCTTACCCTACACATCCGTTGTGGAGCGTTGTGCATGAAAATCCCAGTAGAGCAGCAGTTTCTAAAAATATCAGACAAGCCCATCTGGCACTGAACACTAAACCAAAGTCACTTAAATCCCCATTCTGTTGCCCGGTTTGAATTGCAGCAGATTGTCCAAACCATGTCTACGTCATGTGATTGGCTGATTTTATGAGGTACAGGTGTACCTAATAAAACGGCCGGTGACTATACATATTTATTCTAATTGTATAACGTTACAATGACAAAAAACGAAACTCTCCAACATGGAACATTTACCCTCAATATCGAATAATTTCATATTATTATTGAGACAAAAGTTAGAAACATCTTTCTCACATATAGAATTTTTTTTTTTTAATTGACATTTTTTAAATAATAAATTAGCAATTTTCTTTAGTAGTAATCATTATTGCATTCGAACTCTACTCAATAAAATCACACGTAAACAGCAGCGGATTACTTCTCTTTACATAAGGACACATGAGATAAAGTTATCAAATATGAGAAAAAAAAAAATCGCCACATCAAAGTCATGTCGAATAATCTGATTAGCTGCACACCATTTCCAAAGCTGCCAGCATCCCTCAAGAGCTGTTCCACACATGCCACCTACTGTTCATCTGAGGCCCGAGTATGAATTTAAAGCTTCTCTTTGGCTATGACAGCCTCATAACTCATCTGAGGATTATAACTAGACCTGTGCCTGCAGAGAAAGTATATTGATCTGACCAGAGGGGGGCAACCTGCTCTGTTTCTGCCACTCGAACATATATCAACACTGAAAACTCTGGCCTTGTTTGAACCTCATATTAAGCTTTCGTGACCAGGCTTCACTAATCCAGAACATTTTTGATATAGTTTAGTGAATGTAAATTCAATAGAGAAGGGTAGAGTGTCTAAAACTGCTGTGACTAAAAATAAGAGACAAAAAACGGTATTAAATCTTGAATAAGAGTAAAAAAAATGTTTATTTTTAAATGAAAATCATTTTTTTTTTACATCAGTATGCGGTATTAACGTTCACACATTGAAAAATGTAAGGGGGTCTACTTTCTGTAACTACTGTAAACATCTCCAGCGGTGGGCGAAGATGGAAAGGCCTCATCACCTTTAGATCGAAATAATCTAGATGCGGAATGTGGATGGTGGTTTAATACTTTAAAAAGCATTAAACTAAAAGCCCGTGAACCACCTGCAGATAACAGATAGAAGCTGCAGGCTCCAGATCAGCGTTAAGAGTTCTAATAATTCTAAGTCTTTTGCTTTTTTGAAATCAAGATACATCTTCTAACAGAAGAAAAAAAACAAATCTCAGCACCTTTCTCAGACCTCTGGCCCTCACGTGAATCAGAAAAGTGAAAGTATGAGTGACAGAGGATGAGGTGGCGATGGAAGACAGAAGGAGAGCTAGAGATTTCGATTGGTCCGTCCCTTTGTTCTCAAAGGAAATGGAGTCAGTGGTTCAGTGTTGCTTGCCATTGAGAAGTAAAGATTTACTGTCATCAAAGAGCAGATTAGAACCCGGAGACACACACATTGATTTGAGAGAGAGAGAGAGAGACAGGAAGGAAAGAAAACTGGAAAATAGATAGAGAGAGATTCACATTTTTGGGTGAGGAAACTCATTCTGGCTCTGGGAAAGATATGATCAGCTTATTTCGGGAGAGGAGAGCGTGGCAGCTCGGTCCTGAATGAACGGTGAAAGAAGTAAATTGTAAATATTGATTTCTGCAATGAACTGTCAATCTCCTCCTCTGTCCCGAGATTATGCCGATCATCAGAGGCCGACAAATTCGAGAAGTGCTGACAGAGACAGCTGTATGGGATTGGTTTTAGCGGCGAGTGGAGTGGGCTTTCTTTTCTGATGGCTGGTAATGGTTGTTCAATTTCATCAGATAGTGGTGGAGATCTCATCGGAAAGAGGAAAAATGAAACCAAGCGTGACGGGACAGACACCGTGCTTCGTGCCCCTCTGAAACACCTGGGTACTTCAGGATTGAGCTTTAGCCGGTCAATTCTACAGCCTTTTCAGACCAGGTCAGCTACTGATCTGATGTCACTGCTCCAGATTCTGAGGGAGTTAAAAACGGTGGAAATGGTGGCAGACGTGAGACGATCCCTTTTTTTGTTTCAGGTCACTTCACCATTATTATTTTAGCTTCTAAAGGTCACCATTGTTTTATAATGGCCAGTGAGAATGTCGCAGAGAAATAGGGGTTTGTTTATGTTAATAAAAAAAAAACGAAAAAAGAACTCCCTAGCAACCAAAATGTATATCTTAGCAACCAAATTATCAGAACACCATCTCAGCTTTGGAAAATGGTAGAGATGTGGGGATTGGTTTATATAACTTATAGTGACATATGCAAAAAAAAACCTCCCTAACAACCAAAATGTATACCTTAGCAACCAAATTATCAGAACACCATCTCAGCTTTGGAAAATGGTAGAGATGTGGGGATTGGTTTATATAACTTATAGTGACATATGAAAAAAAAAAAAAAACTCCCTAATAACCAAAATGTATACCTTAGCAACCAAATTATCAGAACACCATCTCAGCTTTGGAAAATGGTAGAGATGTGGGGATTGGTTTATATAACTTATAGTGACATATGCAAAAAAAAAAAAAAACTCCCTAATAACCAAAATGTATACCTTAGCAACCAAATTATCAGAACACCATCTCAGCTTTGGAAAATGGTAGAGATGTGGGGATTGGTTTATATAACTTATAGTGACATATGCAAAAAAAAAAAAAACTCCCTAATAACCAAAATGTATACCTTAGCAACCAAATTATCAGAACACCATCTCAGCTTTGGAAAATTGTAGAAATGTGGGGATTGGTTTATGCAACTTATAGTGACATAGGCAATATTACTGACCTCTCCATAGCAACCAGACTGTCTAGCATAACAACCAATTACATTTTTCTCTATCTTAGCTTTGGAAAAAGATAGAGGCCTGTGAATGGTTAATTTTACTTATAGCAACACAGGCAACATTAGCCACTGACCCCTCCATAGCAACCAATTTGACCTATCGCTTTCTTAGCTTTGGAAAGTAAAAGACATAGTGGTTGGTTTATTTAACTTATTAAAAAAACACAGGCATACCTCTCTTGAACCTTATACAGTGTTCCAAGAACTTTTGTTTCATTCTGCATTTTTTGTGCCAAAACTTTGAAAAAACATAAGCCATATCACAGATATTGTACTTCCAAGAGTTTTCCCTTGTTTTTACCACTAGATGGCACCAAATTAGGGTCTGTAAGATGATTGCACATTTTCTAACATTTTAATTCGATTACCTAGCATATTTGGTTATACCTCTTGTAATGTTCATCTAAAACAAAAAATATGAAAACGAATAAGCTTTTTGAAAACTACACTTTATATTTGAAATAAAAATAAACAATATATGGGTTGCATCATTCCTTCTTAATTCAAGATGGCCGCTGGTATTGGCACGCGCACCAGTGCCTGCAGAGGCTTCTAAGGGCTCCATTATTTTGGTAAGTGGTGAGTGAAACATTTCAAGGGGGTCTCAAAACTCAACAACATTACTTTGTTTTGGGACAACAAAAAAAACTACCCTCTGGTGTTTTTGAGGTACAGAAATCCACCAGCTCACCCAGTTTGACCAACTTAAACCAGCTACAAAGTTCCAAAGCACAGCTTGACATTCGTAAGGTTTCACTCAACATGTACTTTATTTACAAATGTATGTATTAATATCTTTATCTTTTCACGTTGATCACATTTTGCAGGTCTTTCATAGAAGCTGCAGCTACTGCGGATGGATGTCCTTGATATTTAATCAAGAGAAAGGAAACCATTGGCTGAAAAACGCTTTAATGGTGTCTTTCACCAATCGTAAATCAAGCTTTTCACTCAGTCCGCTGCCTTAAAGCGTCAGCCATCAGACACATTTGTTTTAAAAAGCCATTGAACAAGGAAAATATATCGAGAACTGATGCTCAAACACCAACACGACCTCTGCTCCGCACACAATGTAAGCTTTCATATAAAAATAAAAAGCAGTTTTGTTCGCCGGATCAACAGATTTGGAAACTCTGCCTGATGGATTCGCTCCTCCGCTCAGCTTGTTCCGAGGAAACGATTGGGCAGTAATCTATTGTTAAGCAGCATTTAATGTGAGAGATGAAAATGTCAGGCTCACACAAGCAATCAATTCATATCTCATTAGAGCATATTATTTATGACAGCGGTAATGACCAGGGAACAGCTCCCTGGAGATTAACACAGACCTCAGCCGTCAGGAACGAATAATGACAAATACTTCTGTATTATACGACTGGAGTCCAATAGTGAGGGCTGCCTCGGAATATTATTGATTGCTGTGGGCTCTCTGCGAGATGGATGACCATCAGCTCGCTGCGGGGGAAGGAGAGGAAGTGGAGCAACAGCAGCATGAGCTCTCTCGACCTTTGCCTGCACTTACTCAATTATAAAATGCTTAGTCAGATGCAGGTCCTGCACATCATATCGATATTCAGATGATGTGGATCAGATTTTTTACATGACACAAATAGTATGCAATGGTTTCTGTTGCATGGCAACCTTTGGCTGAAAGGGTAAAAGTTTTGCTGGTTGCTCCACTCTGCCAGGCTATGCTCTGAGAGACCTTTTTGGAGGGCTCTTAAAGGCAGATAATGGTACACACTGACGTCACAGCTTTGGAAGTTGTAGGTGAAGAACCTCAGGCTGTAGGCGTTCTTTTGGTGTAACTGCAATCACATGATATTCATGCTCAAAACAATACTTCTGGAGAACACGTAACATTTGGCAAGAGCACTTGATTTCATCAATCCAAATCGATTACATCACTCTGCATCATCTTTGATAAGTTAAATCTGATGAAAAGAGGCTCTGGCGGGAAGAAACTCACAATTTGGATGGAGAAAATAAAAAAAAAGGATGTTGTGCTGTTGTGTAAGTTCTTATGTGACCAATAATGCGCCGAATGTGCGTAGAACCCAACAGAAGATTATTATTTCACTGCTTTCGGTGAATTTGAGGGCCTTGAAAATGGCTCTATAGTGCCACCTAGCAAGTTTCCGCTTGTGTTGTACTCTCAGTTTGTCACACCCGAATGGAATTTGGCACAAATGTGTAGGGCACCTAGACCTAAACATGAGGAATATGGAATGCGTTTCCAAAATCGACAGGAAGCCGGCTATTTTTCAAAAACCTCCAACATGGCCACTTTATATATAGTCATACTTTAAGGAGTTCATCTCTAAACTCCATCAGTTTTATCGTATCATCATCTAAATAAGGATTGGTCGTATTGCAAAGATCTGGTCACAGGTGAGACGAAGGTCCTCGAGTCCTTTGATCGCTGCTTGCAGCTTTAAATTACCTTTACTTTCTATACTAGTTAAGTAGCATTCAACATTTATTTTCAGCAATTTTTTTTTTGTATAAATGATTAAATATCGTGGCGGTAGTTTCTGGGTTGTTATCAATGGTGTTTACTTTAGGTTTCTTCTCAAGGCAGACTCGCTTTCAGATGAGAAGTACCCCCTGACTGCAGGTGGGATAAGCGCCACCCACTAAACTTACAGCCCCACCCACGGAACAGGGTTAGGCTCAGGGCTAGAGTCAGTACCCAATCCCGACAGCCTGCATGATCTGAACCATCGTGTCATGGTTTGGGATTGGGGTTAGGGTAAGGCTGTCGGTAGGTAATATTCCACTAGAGGGCTATTGGACACAAAATTAGCCTTAACCTTAACCCTGGTGCATTGAAATGCATGCACGGGGCACGTGGGCGGTCTGGATCGAGTACAGTTAGGGTTGGGGGGGATGAGGCGAGATGTGGGCCGGGCTCCACGTTCAGTGTGCAGACGGGGGCATGAAAGTCTTCTTTTTAAACATTAAAAACTTTAGTTTTTAAATTACTACGTTAAATTTGTTTTAGTTTAATTTTTGGAAAGATGCTTAATTAGAACAACAAACTAATTGCCTTTGTGGGGTCACAGGGAAAGATTATTTAAATTATTTGAATAAACAAAGATGTAGTTTAATAGAATTTTGTCAATAACTTTGACTGAAAGAACTATGTGATCTTGCTTAAATGGAAGAAGTAAAAAATGATTCAGTATGTTTCCAGGGCCACTAAACGTAAAGCGAACACTCAAATACTATGCAGGAGCGCCATCTTCTGGTAGATCTCCAAACTGCTTACATCATTTAGCAATTGGTCTAAGAAAACGTGTCTATTGGTCAATTCAGTTCATTTTACCAAACAAAATAATGAGCAGTTTCAAACTGATTATTTTCATACAGTCCCCAAAAACACCAACACCCCTACAATTCTGTCAGAAAATGCAACACTTTTCTCAGAAGCAGTTTCTGCAGTGGACCCCTGCTGTTTGAGGGATGGCTTCTTCCAGCTACTGTTTTTGAAACTTCAGACGAGTATCTGTTTCTATGTGTATGACTTTTTACTTCATTTCTGGGAGCATGTTTAGGTGTTTGAGGTCATTGTCTTGCTGGAAGACCCAAGATGACCTCCACATTGTGCCACAAATCGTCTTAGTAAAAATCACATTTCATAAAACCTGCACACAAACAATGAATCCAGAGCCAGAAGCGTCCAGAAACCCCCCTTTCACTCTAGAGACCATGTTGTGTTCATTGAAGACCTACTTTTGTCTTGCAGGACGGTGCGTTTGAGATGAAACTTTCATCTCACTTTTAAAAATAAATAATAATAATTAAAAAAAACACATTCGTGGATCTTCAGGGGTTCTTTGCTGGTTTGAAGGTGCTATTTACCACTTCTTAACTGGTTCTTTGTGGGTTTTGAGGTACTGTTGTAGCACTTTGTTAAGACTCTTTGGTTCTTGTGGTTCTAAAGTAGTTCTATGTTGTTTTTAATGTGCTGTATTACAGATGCTGATCATATAAATCAAGCCGAAGATTATTTATTTCATACATTTGATGGTTGTTTCTAACTAGCACCGTTGAAGATACATGTTAAATGGCACCCCTACGATTTCAGATTTGGTTCTATATAGAACCATTTTAGAGAGAATTTAAAATAACTAGAATTCCTGTTTTGTAATATTTAATATAAACATATTTCTTTAACATCAAACAATATTTATACTATTTCCTTCCACCTGCTCTTGATTTCCTCTGCTCAACATCTCTTTTAACTTCTTCCACTTTGTTTCTTTAATTCCCAGAAATGTTCTCAAATTTTCACTACGATTTGCTTTAAAACGGGAAGAAATTCCTCTTTTCTACGCTCACTTTTCTTCATTTGTTTCCTGACTTGTTTTAAAGCCTCCTCAGGGGGATTCCTTGAATTACTTTTGTTTGTTGCACATTTTTCAACCCATTTGCTTACTTCCCATACTCTATAAATGCCATACTGTGATTTTTTTTTACACAATGTAAAGCGAGTTCTCCATTTTAACTGGTTGCAAATGTAATTGCACACAGCAATTTTGTCTAGTCAATTTTGGTTTGATTTTCTTCGCAGTTTTTTTCTTCTTGCATTTGGAACTGGAACAATTTCCTGGGATAATTGCATGTGAGCTGCAACCACTTTATAACATGGTTTCTGATTAACTATGCAACCAGAGCGCTGTCATTTACAGAAACAGACATGACCTTCGTTGGCGAACCCTTACGTAACAAAATACACCGCATCATCTCTTCGAAACACTCATGCCGCAATCACAATGGATCCCTAAAGTGGGGACCCTGAGGAGAAAATTTTCAGACCTTAAGAAAAGGAAGACAGAGGCAGGTCTTTTCGAAGGCTACTGTAGCACATCATCAGAGAAAGAGAAAATGGACCTTTTTGGAAAATCTTTTTGTAATCTTAAAGTAGTGATCCTCGAGAACAAGCAGTATCGTAGATACATTGTGTAGATGCACTGAGAAAACTCTGTATGTGATATATGATATACAGAGGCCTTTCTTTCAATTAGAATCTCAGGAAAATGTTGATTTCTTTCACGAATTCCATTCAGATGTAAAACCCTGACTTGTTCTAAGTGTTTATTTCTTTTCATTTCATACACCAAGTTCATTATAAAGGTTCTAAATTAACCCTTTACGCACACCAGTGCATGTGCCAATCACAGCGGCTCTTGTGAATAAAGACACAACTCGCGTATTGTTTAATTTTGTTCTCAAATATTTGGAAGTTTTTGTTAAGCATTATAAGAGTTACGACAACATTTGTGTGAAAATGCTCTTTCAGTTTCATGTTACAGAGCCCAAATCAGATCAGTGACATCTAGTGGTGAAAAGAAGGGATAACCCATGAGAATACAAGATCTGTGATATTGCTTGTGTTTTTCAAAGTTCTGGCATAAAAAAAGTGCTTGGAACAATAAGGTTCAGGGGATGTTAGTTTGTTTTTTCATACAGATTTCACATGTTTTGACCTTGTCTTTGCTTTTAGGGGGGGGATTTATGAATTTTTATTTTGTCTCAACATTTTTTTTTTGATGTACTTAAAATGGTTCGCTCCGAACTTTTGAGATTTTTTGCGGAATATGTGTAATGTAATGAAAAAATATAAAATAAAAAAAGAAGCTGGGATTGTTGGGGGTTATCGTGCTGTTAACAAAAATGTTTTAAAGCTAATTTATTAGAGCGAATTGTAAAGTAGTAAAAAAAAAAAAATGCTCAAAAAGCCCCCAGACTTTGGTGTCTATCTATCTAAAACCACGGGGAAGACTGCTGACTTGACAGTTGCTTGTTGGTGAATTTAATTATTTATTGATGAATTTTAAATACCTTAATGAGGTCACTTATTTATTATTCATAAAGTTATTTGAATGTTAAGTGATTCATTTAAGGTACATTTAGTTAAGGAGTCTTGTTCTGTGTACTCTGTTAATTAGTTCAACTTGAGGCTAATATATTGAGCCAACTGAGTTAGATCAGGAAAAATTGAGAAAAAGAACTGCACAGAGAAAGAGAGACAAGCTCTGAGACAGAGAAGGCGGCATACGTTCATTGCAAACCTCTTCTGAACTGCTGAGAGTTTAGTGAGGTGCAGTGATTGGAATCAAGTTTTGTAATTTAGCTTAATTGCAGAACGCCAGGTAAGCTGCAGTTGCTACATTGAGAAAAGTCTTATTGGGATCAAGTGTGTTTAGGTTTCCCTGTAGCACTTATAAAACACTGTTATCACTAACTCTACCCATGTTCCTCTACTCCTGAATCTGGTCCTTGATTCTATTTACATGCGTTATGATTTTGCCCAAAAGACGACCATTGACACCTTGCACAAGAGGGGAAGACTCAAAGAGGGTTGCTGTTCACACATCTCTGTATACGAGCTCATTAATAGGGAGGCAAAAATAGAAAGATATAGAAAAAAGGGTGTAGGGATAACTGCTGCCATGAGAGGATTGTGGAACAAAACACATTAAAAAATGTGAGTGAAATTTAGTGGATTGCAGCTTCTCAACACTCGGCTGAGTGGTTCAAAGTTCTGTTTACTGATGATAATACAGTTTGATGATACTACATCTAGATTCCATGGTCTAGAGGAAGAGAGGAGAGGCACAGAATCCACATTGCTTGAGGTCCACATTGTTTTGCCATCTGCTGGTGTTGGTCCACTGAATTTTCTGAAGTCCAAGGAATTATTTTGGTATCCTTATTTCAAGATATTCCAATTATCTGCCCAGCACAGACACACAAATTCAGATTAGGTTCAGGTTTTAGAACATTTACCTCAAACAGCGTCGATTCCTAAAGTTAAACACCTTTAAGTCAACCGTATAAAATAATTTAACTACGTTGAAATCATTTGAAACATTGGCTGCATCTGCCGCCAACATGTTTACGGGGTTCACCACCTTTATCTATTGTGTGTAGTGTGTTCTTTTAACTCCAGGGAGTGTGTTTAGATATTTATAGTGTTTAAATCCACTATACGAGTTAAACTTTTTGCTGTTTTATATTTATTAAATATTTGATTGCTTACAAAGAACTTCCCGAGCACTCGTTGAATGTAGCGCTCCCTCACTGAAGTTCCAGAACAAGTGGAACACAGTGACCCTTCACAAACACAGACCAATGATGGGAGAATTACAACCTATGTTGCTGACTCTAAAGCCAGGCACTGAAGGACCCACTCCATCCGTCTCCATGACAACCAAATTCAGAATACTCAAAGAGACAAACTCAAAAAAAACAAAAACGTAACTTCACAAGACAAACACACTCAAACTTGATTTCCTAACAAATTAATACACTGCAACGTGTACTTTGCACAACCTGTTATTTCTTTTTGAGTTATTCATGTGTGTTTGACACAAAGATAAACAGTGCCCCTTTTTGTGATGCTGATTGTTTTATTTTTTTCAATGTAGCCAACATAAATTGAGTTTCTATACTTCCATTAAAGTTAAGGACACTTTCGTTTATTAAAATCCCTTTATTAAAGCTCAAGTGGCAGGTTTCCGGTATGTGAGAAATAATGCTGGGGTTCCTAGTGGTGTTGCATTTGTTGTCGATGTGATGAACAATAGTAACAAAATGCACTTGTAAAGAATGTTTTGTCATGTTTACAAAATAAGCAACATTTCTAAGATACTGCTGCTGTTTGGTTTAATTGTTATTAATTTTATTGATTAGGAAAAGCTCATTTTCAGTTAATCAATAAGTCAGAATGTTGATGGATACTAGGGAATAGTTATGATTCTTTTAGACATCAAATGGTTTTTAATAATTTTATTTTAATAAACCAACATGAAATATAAATGTAGCACACAAAAATGTTATTTTATGCAGCACATAGCTCTAAATGACAAAAAAGTGAATATCAACAGTAAATATTTCCATGATTTTTCCCTAGTAAATGTGTTTAGTTGAGATATTCTCACCAAATTAAACAGCATTAAAAAAAAAGACAATTTATTGAACATTTTGAAAGAACACGCTATGCAGCCAATATGAAGAGCTTGACTTTATTTATATATTTATGCAAATGTATAAAGGCAACAGCCACATTGGTGGTTCAACATGTAATAAATAACAATATTTTTTTCCTTTTTAGAGTTGGAGATGCCATGGCGCCCATCCTGACTCGACATTAACGGATAGTAAATGGAGTTTACCTTTAGCTCAGTCTATTGCTGGGCCACACACACAAACATTTACTCCTACGATGAAATAAAGTCCCATCTGACGGTGTAGTAGTCCAACATCCAGGAGATATACACACACACAAGCACAGACAAAACGTGATTCAGGAGCATTCCAGCTGAGAGGTAACCACTGAGCCAGCAATCTCCCCCAATAATAGTGTCTTATGTACAATATAGGTATTTCTTTTACATACATACTGTCTTCAAACAGGAGAAATCCAGTAGTCTTTGTCTGCGATGAGGCAGAAATCTTTTTTTACCAAAAACTATGAAACATTTCAGACATTCAGTGCACAGCATTCAACAGTTACACAGATGCTTTTTGTAAAGTTGGTCTACAGCAATCCAAATTGACTTAAGTCTGCTATAAACATTTTATGGTTATGTAAAATATATCTTCTGGTTTTTCAATACATCTCAAAGGGAGACTTTTAAGACTCAGATATTTACCGTTAAGTCTTTGCAGGGTCAACTCATAATAGAGATGCGTCCTTTTTACTTTGGAACATTTATTTTTGAAAACTGACAGGAAACAAGATATAAAAAAACATTAGAAATAATAAGGATTAAGTAAATTATGTTTATTAACAAGTTTCAGGAGGAGTTCACCATTGCTAACTATAGGGGTTACAACTTTAACGCAATAAATAAAATCATAGAAGCAGAGAAAGATGATTTTTTTGACTGATAAATAAACACTTGTTTTGTTTTACTTGATATGAAATGTGCTGATTTATCTCCAAATGCAATCAAGAACATAAGTACAAAAAAAAATCTCATCGTTTTATCTGTAGTGTAAAAAAAGGCTTTAAAAACTCAGATTGAATCAGAGACTTAGCACTGCAAGACTTTTAATTTATGCAATTTATATAAATCTTTCATCCAATTATCTGTCTTCATAACTAAGTACGGCCTTGATTGTGACTCAATGAAACCCATCAAAATCAACCAACCATTTCATTGAGAGGACGTCGCTCTAAAAGATGTGTAATATGCTGATTAGCATTTAATTAAAAATACAAAAAGCAATTCAAAATATCAAAGAGATGTATTAATAAAGTCTTGCTGGTCCAGAGCCCGTTACGGACATCTTTTTCTTAATTAAAAACATGAGAGATTCCCTCTAAATTGACTTCTATGTGTCATTTTGAAGAGTCAGCTTTGTTTGCTTGGTTAAAGAAAAGATGTGGGTTCAAACCCCAGGGAAAGCAATTGTTCATTGCTTGTAATGTGTCACTTTGGATAAAAGCACCAATGGAAAGCCTCAGTCTGAATTGGTCCATGGGATTTTAATATGGACCCTATTTTACGAGGCGCAGGTTAGTAAAAGAAGGAGTGCGACTAAACGAATTACAAGAAATGGAGGACCTCAGTGCCTGCATCCAAGCGATTTCCACCCAAAACAAAGTCAGGTTGACATTTATATTATGAGGTACTCTTAATACTCACGGTTTTAAACTTTAAACTTTTTTTGCACACTTGTGGGTGAAAGTGATTATTGTAATTAAATCTCATTTATACAAATTTCTAGAATTTAGATTCTGGAGGGAAGAAAATGTCAGAGAACTGCTTGAAAAGCAGCCCTTCAAATCTTACGGAAATTAACAAACAGGGATTTGATTGATTGGTTTATGGAAAATTTATATATTATAGCCTAGCAACTAGGGTCTTAAAAAAACGTAAAAATGCTGTAAAGACTAAACCAAGCCAAAAGGTGGCAGGAGATTTGAGCATTTTTAAAATGAGTATTCAGCGTTGAGTTTGCAAAAACACCGGAAGCTCTGTTCAGTGAGCAACACATTCTTAATTTTAAATTACACTTGATAAGCAAAGCAGGGACAAGCACAAAAAAACTGTAAAAATAAAAAAAAGGTAAAAATCTAATTTTCAATGTTATACGTAACCCAAAATGTTTTCCTAAAATGTGCAATTACATGAAAACAGTGCTGCATTTCCATCGCAACAGTTCAGAATCCCCATTTTCAAAATAACCAAGTACATGTGGACAAGGCGCTGAATTTAAATGTCTAATGACAAATAGATGGTAATCTATTCGTCTTGTGAAGCTGTTTGTCATTGAGTTTCCTTTAAAAATTAAATATAATGACATCATTAACCTAGTATCATACCGCGAGTGCGTCTTTACACCCCTACCATATACCTTTTTTCTTTTGAGTGTTAACGAGTGACAAATGTACAGAACAATCCGTTTTTTTGGGGGATGATCCATCCGTTAATATTCACAATATTACACATTTTTGCCTATGAAGTCCTGGGCTTGAAATCTAAGTGTTTAAGCCGCTACACAGTAGTGCAGTTGGTGGATGGAGCTGCTTCAGTCTTGCTCTTCATCTCTCGAGCCTCATTGGTCGGGCACTCTGAAGCCACCTGGCAGCGGAACACCTGTTTGTATGCTTGCCGGAAGTTCTCGGACAGGAAGGCATAAATGACCGGATTGACAGAGGAGTTGCTGTAGGCCAGACAGTGAGCCGCCACACGGAGAACAAAGGAGGCCTGGTTGAGAGGGAAAGAGCCAAACTCCACCCAAAGATGAACTATGTGATGAGGAAGCCAGGACAGGCAGAAGACCACGACCACCACCAGCACCGTCTGAGCCGTCTGACAGCAGCAGATATGTATGAAATAAAAAAATTAATTAATTAAAAAATCTTTTTGAGATTGCTTTACTGCCAAAAAAAAAAAAAACACCTTTGTAAAAAAGCTCCGGCTACATACTTCATCTAGAAAAATAATAGCATTCAGAGATCACTGCACTATATACACAAACTCAACCAGGCATAGTAGTTAAGCATTTTACTGGACCGGACTTCTTGTGGGCATCAGACTAACAAGCCAAGCAGCTGCATACAAGCCCTACATCACTAAGTGCAATGCACAGCCCCCCAAATCTCAAATAGATATCAAATCTTCTCCACCAATAAGCTGCCATTTAAGCATTAGATCAAAACACACTTGAAATAAAACCTTTTTGTATTTCTTACCTTCTTTTTTGATGCCTCTGACTTTTTGGAGACATTTCGTAACTTTTTATGCAAATGATTCAGGACCTAAAGAAATAATGACACATTTATTTCTTTTGAAATCAAACGTCTTTCTGAAAGTGTACGTCAGTAAAAATCATTTCGCATCTGTTCAAGAACCACTTCGGCAAATAATCCTTGAGTGAATTTTGGAATATAGCCACACACAAACACATGTACAAACTCACCGGCAACTTTATTAGGTACACCTGTCCTACTGCTCGTTTTAAGTGACTATAAATGTGCCATGGTTGTGGGTGCCAGATGGGCTGATCTGATTATTTCAGAAAATGTTGATCTACTTGAATTTTCATGCACAACCATCTCTAGTTTGTACAGAGAATGGTAAGAAAAAGAGAAAATATCCAGTGAGGCACACGAGCTACAGCAGCAGAAGACCACACCAGGTGCCATTCCTGTCAGGTAAGAACAGGAAATTTTTTTATTGCATAGCCTGAGAAGTGCTGTGATATTCTGGTAGTAGGGTAAGAATTTGGTATTGACTACATAAAAGCATGGACCCATACTGCCTTGTATCAACAGATCATGCTGATGGTGGTGTAATGGTGTGGGGGATATTTTCTTGGCACACTTTGGGCTTATTAGAACTAACTGGGTCAACGCTACAGCCTCCCTGGGTATAGTTGCGAACCATCCCTTTATAACCACAATGCACCCTATCTATAGGTTACTTCCAGCAGGAAAACACTTCACGCCATAAAGTGAGAATCCTCTGATACTGTTTCCTTGAACATGACAATGAGTTCACTGTACTCAAATGGCCTCCACAGTTACCAGCTCTCAATCCAATAGAGCACATTTGGGATGTGGTGGAATGGGAAAATCAAATTGTGCAAATACATATTCCAAATATGCACCGAATTCTCTGGGGAATGTTTAGAGTACCTCGTTGAATCCATGCCATTCAGATTAGTGCAGTTCTGAAGGCAAATTGAGGTCCAACGTGGTACTGGCAAGGTGTACCTAATAAAGTGGCAGGTGTGTGAATATCACATATATGTACTACAATAAATACTTAAACTATAAATTTAATAATATAAACTCGTTTTCACATATCAAGCAGCATAAGAGATGTAGCAGCGAAAAACGACAAAAAACCAAACCGGAAGTGAACGTCTGACAACTGACCACGCCCACTGTGCCGGTTAATTTCGAATATTCAAATATTTTACAAACAAAACCACGTATTTAAATAATTTAAACGAATATATGCCATGAAGGTGCTGGGGAAAATTGTACAAATGATGCTGTTTTGTTAAAGAACTGCAGTGCAAAAAAAAACAAAACAAAGTTTAATTAAAATTATTTACATGAAAAACGACAAAAACAAAACCGGAAGTGAACGTCTGACAACTGACCACGCCCACTGTGACGGTAATTTCGAATATTCATATATTGTACAAACAAAACCACGTATTTAAATCATTTTAACGAATATATGCCATGAAGGTGCTGGGAAAATTGTATAAATTATGCTGTTTTATTAAAGAACTGCAGTGCTAATAAAAATAAAATAAAAACAAAGTTTAATTAAAATTAAGTACATTAAAAAAAAACGAATAATTACACTTAATTAAACTAATTTCAGTCGCCTCAGTCGATAACTTTATATAATTTCTAGTCAGGACTAACCTTTGCGTAACAGAATGAAATGAGAACCAGCGGTAACACGTATCCAAAGACAAAAGTGCACATCACATAGATTTTTCTCCTGTTATTATCCGGCCACACTTCCCAGCAATAAGTGCTGTTATCTTCACTTTCCACGATCTCTTGATAGTAGGCGACCGGGGTGGCCATGGCGAAGGAGAGCACCCAGATCACCAGCACCCCGACGAACGCATGGCGCGCCACCCGAATGGAATTGGACTTTCTGCAGTGCACTATAGCGATGTAGCGGTCCACGGACATGGCAGAGAGGGTGAAGATGCTCACCAGCATCGACACGGTGAAAAAGTAGTGAATAAACTTGCAAATAAAGGCGCCAAGGATCCATGTGGGCAGCATGTACACCGTCGACTGGAATGGAATGCAGAAGAGCAGGTACGAGAGGTCTGCCACGCTGAGGTTGAGGATGAAGATGTTTGTGGTGCTCCTTTGCTGGCCAGGTTTGCGTTGAGCCAGGACGGTGATGACCAGGGAATTTCCCAGGACGCCCAGAGTAAAAATGAGTCCAAAGATGAGGAGGGTGACGAAGTTGTCAGTGCCGATGCCGAACAAGGTTTTCTCGGGTGCCTCCAAGTCAATGTTGGGTCTATCCGGATTACTGATGTTAAGGGTGTTCATCTTCAGCATGAGTTAGCTAGTTAACAGTGGTTATTGATCGAAAAAAAATCCTTTAAAGTTCAGTGGAGAGCTGAAGGCGCGTCACAATGCAATTGCGCATTGGATGCTGAACCAAAAAGAAACATATTTTTTAGGCATTCCTTGTTTTTCGGTCATTGAAGCATGCTTTCATCCGCTGCTGCTCTTGTGCGTGAGCTCGGTGACACCAGTGGAGAAGAACTGCTCTGCTGCCGCAATAAAATATCACCAGCGTGTGCGCACGTCATTGAATCTGGCAGACTCACTCCCTCATCCTCTTACATGAACATGGAACAGCGCAGGATCTCAGTCATTATCTCCCACCTTTTCATCCATTACATCCACTGCGCCTCCATCAGATAGGGGTCAAGTGATGGCTACTCTGTGTTTAAGCAGGAATGACATTATTGGTGTAGTGAATATTCACTGCTTGAAAGTAAAACAACAAAACAAATGCTGGTGCTCTCAAAAGTAAGTGTTTCAAGCGATTGCAAAAAAATCTGATCAGAATGAACCGGTTTACTTATTGTCTCTGGATATGTCTAGTTAAATTCAGCTTATTTGCATAATAGAATTTTTAAAAAAGGGTACTTAATTAATTGCTCTTCTAAACCACTTAGAACCTCTTCTACGAGCACTTCTTATGATTAACTGACCCTTCATTTTGCTCGCGTTGTATTCTCACAATATTTAAGTATAGCTTTGGATAAAAGCATCTGCTAAATGCATGAATGTAAATAAAAAAAATGCACAGTTAAATCATGTTGAAGCTATTTTTGCTGCAAACCTATCTGAATATGCATTAAATCTGACGAGGCTTATATTTTCAGTCCATATGTCCAGTGTAAAATAGGCTTGTTTCAACAGTGAGCGAAGAAACACTGAATAATAATTTTCCTGAAGTATTTTATTAATTTAGAAAAGTGCAGAAAGTGCAAACAAACATCATTTTTGATTATGTTAACATTTAAACCCCTTTACAGATATTGGAATTAAAATCTTCTGGCCGTATGCTTCGAGATATTTTCATGCTGGGATATCCATTAAAATCAACACCTTGGCTGAAACACAAATAGTTAATAAATTCACATATTCTAAACTAATCCCTTAACATTTAAACGATTTCAGATTAAACACACATTCTTAACATGCTACTCTACACAATAAAATCAAGGGACTTCACCCTATTTTAAAAAGTACTTTTAGATTCTCTTGAAGTCATGTAAAGGTTTTGATGTTCTTGCAGCTCACTTTTATTAAATTCTATGGTTTTCTTTGGCCGCATGTTTCGAGGCATTGTCCCGCTGACTCCTCATTAATGCAAAACAAAAAAAATAGTTGAGTTTACTCGATTATTTTGGCTGCACAAGTTCAAAATGTGTAAAACTAACATGAATTTTGATTAAATGGTAAAAAAATGCTAGTTTTACTGATTTTGATAAATTTAGAATAGGGAATATATAACTTTTCAGCTCCTTTTACATATTTTATTAAATTCTTTAGTCTTGTCATGCTGGGATATCTATCCAAGACCCAATACCATCAGCTGGGCTTCACCCCGCAACAAAAATATCTAAGAATATAAATTAACGTTCCGGACTAACACAATGATTTAACAGAGCATTCTAAACATGATGAAAAACGTGCTAGTTTTACTCATTCTGATAATGATGTACACGATAAAACTAAAGAAGATTTATATTTAAAAATACTCTATTTATAGATGCTCTCCAAATCATTTAGGTTTTGATGTTTTTGACTTTCAGCTCACTTTTTGTTTTCTTTGGTGGCATGTTTTGAGTCATTGTCATGCTGGGATACCCATCCAAGATCCAATATCAACGCCTTGGCCTTTGACTGGATTTAAAAAAAAATAAAAAAAACCAAGTTAATGATAAGCTTTTCACAAGGTTTCCTAATCTCAGTAAGACAACAGAATTCCCAGCGTTAAATCAACATTACTGTATGTGTGTGTAATATATATATATATATATATATATATATATATATATATATATATATAAATCATTCAAGCTCAATGAACACATTTGACAAACAATGACTGCAGGGCTCATTGAATTCACATAGTATTACAAAAATAATGTCCCAGAGTAAAAGGGAAGTCTGAAGCATTGACACTGGTGGTGTTGATTTAACACTGGGAATTTCACTGCAAAGACTTATGTAAAAGACACCTGGGAGAAAGAAATCTCATTGAAAAGGGAAGAAAATGACAGATTTGTTTTGTACAGCTCTGGACGTTTCTTTGTTATTGTGTTTTTGAGTGTGAAATAATTTTGTGTGTCTGGATTTTTTGGAAAAAAATATGGATTGTACATTTTTTCAATGTAGTACATTTCCTGGAACATATACACAACCTGTAAATCTAACCCCTTTTTAAGTAATTAAAACAAACATTTACAAATGCTTCCATTGAGGCATAAACTCCATTTAGAAGAATAATGTCAAGTCTAGAAGCAGACGCCTCCACAGAAGTCACACCACTGTCATACATCATCAAACAAGCATCAACTAAAACACAATCTCCAAGCTAATTATGCTAATAAATTTCCTCTGATGTTCACTGGTTGTGTTGTCCTGGACAATATCCCAAAGGGAAATAAAAGTGCAGCGTCCTCAGGAGACCACTGATGGATAGTCATGTAAGATCACTGAGGAGATAATCCCACAGCCTTCTCAAAAGGTTATTGATGGGCTCCTGGAAACTATGACGACTGAATTTATAATGAAATTATTTTAAAAAAGTAACTCGAGAGCGAAAACACATTGTTTTGATTAACAGGGAAAGAGATGTGGCCCCGCATGCCCTGAAACAAAAGCTTCAGGGCATTAGGAGATAACCAGAGCACATTTAGACAGACACGCTACAAGCAGAACGTAGCAACATGCTGTTCCTGCGAGCTCAATAACAAGGGTCTTTTATAGCTAGTTTCATTGCAATTCTAACAAATATGCGAGTCATAAATATGGATCGATCGGGTGTTTCCATTGTCAGACATAAATAATGCTTTAATTTTGAACGTGCAGCTCCGAGTCGAATATAGAATGTCTGTCATTTTTAATAAAAGAGTTTTATTGACCTGCTATTACATGCTTACACACAATCATTTCCATTTTACATATATATTAAAAAACAAAAATAACAAAAAAACATTACCAATATCTTATGTAAAAAAAAAATAAATAAATAAAAATAAATAAATCACAACATTTGAAACATTTCAAAATTCAAATTTGACTTCTTGACAATTTTGGGAACGCAGTCCATGTTACTTGTATTTGAGTCTTGGTACCCTACACTAATGTGCCACATTTTATTTGGTCTATGACAAATTGTTAAATGCATTCGGTGGCCATTTTGCCACACCCACTTTTTCATTCACAATCAAATGCAAATTTTCACCAGTTCTGACTCGAGTTTATAATTTGGTGACTCAAAAATGCACCTTTTGTGCTCAAGCCCCAATTGCATTTTGGTGTAAAAATAAACAAACGCCACATTTACTGAATAAATAAGCAAAATGTGAAATAAATGCTGGAATATTTACTGATTATCATTACAACTACTATGTAAACATCGTTGTTTTGCTCTGCACTAGGAACTACATCAGTCAGTCACTGGCAGGGACGATAATAAACGGTACACACCACTCAGAATGTCTCTTTTACAATGTTTTTATGAAGATTGATCTGGAATTCCTGTTCATGATTCCGAGTGAATGCCGTCATATATATATATAATATATACAATATATATATATAT
>SRMA01026061.1:355806-495791 GCA_007224835.1 Danionella cerebrum
GGTACACCCTTCACCGTGCGACACATGAAACATTCACTCGTCAAAGTTACTTAGAGTCGCTAATTTACCCGAAGGAGTGAAACACAACATGCTAACACAGATGGTGTATGAGCTTCAGCAGCAACATACCATACCACTGCACCACCGGCCTCCAGCACACTCGCACACGCATTGAACCAGGGGTGGGGTTGAGATTGATTAATTAGTTAAATGCTGTACCAGCCAGAAAAAAAAAAAAAAAACAATAAACAAACTCTACATAGAACCATTATATGCAATGGCTAGAAATACATATATTTGTAAATATTACATCATCTTTTCCTCAAATCAGGGATGTTGGTGAGACGTACGATAAACCAAACAAGTGCTAAAGAACATCAATCACACATGCTAAAACCCAGTCATGAGCTGAAACTGAAACAGCTGAGTAGGAGGAAAAAGGGGGGAATGGATCATTTTTTTGGTCGCAATATAGTTATAGTGCATCAACAAGGTCTCTCACACACACAAAGATTTTAAAGCAATTTGAGGTTTTTGTGAAATTAATTTACTGATTTTTGAAAGCAGCCCTTTAAAAACAACACCGCTATTAGCCTTTAGCCCTGAATTACTTTTTAAATATCAGAAAAATGTGGAAATTATTTTTAAGTTGTCCCTAATATTTGTTGTTTTTTTTTTTGTTATCCATTTCAGTGATTATACCCATCAGTCGAAGACACAACACTATGGCAAATCAAAAACACTGATTTTTGTTCAATTTTTGCGTTGTTGGTTACCATTAGAGTTTTTGAATTGCAGCAGCGATGTGTGGGCCACTGAAGTGATGTCAGGTCAGCACTAACATAGATCTGCATCTCAAATAATAAATCACTAAGTACGGAAAAACTAAGAATGTTTTCCTGTGTTTTGGGACACTGAATTGCCTTCTCTTCAGCCGAGTGGATATTTTCCAGATTACAACTTGCAGAGGCTTCATGACATTTGTCTGAATGACCAACATCGAAAGTAATGGAAATTAAGCTCAAAACGTAGCACAATTCATAAAACGCCATTTTAAAGGAGATAAAGTTAACCCTTAGAAGTCTTTTTGAGCATTTTTTTAATTAATATACAATTTACTGTAATGAATTACCTTTAAAACAGTGTTTTGTGGCAATGTTTGATATCATTTTTAGGACAACCCCAGCTTTTTTCATTGCATAACCAACCTGAAATTGCACAAAAAAATCTGAATTTTACATTTTGTTTTTTTTTTACAGCAAAAATCTAAAAAAAGAACTGTTTTATTGTTTAATAACAAAAATCTAAACGATAGAGACAAAAAAAATTGTGAGAATTGCATAAAAAAACCAAGCTCTCCCAAATCACTGTTTCAAGCACTTTTTTGTGCCATGACTGAAAAGCGCAAGCCATATCACAGGTATTGTACTTCCAAGGGATATCACCACAAGATGGCACTGATTTGGGATCTGTAAAATGAAACTAAAAGATGATTGCAGATCCTCACATTTTAATTACACAAATTGTTTAACCCCCCCAATTGTTTTGACAACTACACTATACATTTTAAATCAATATTAAACTATAGGTGGGTTACCACACACACACGCATGTGCGTGTAGAGACTTCAAAGGGTTAAAGCGCTTGGGTACACCCCCCAATGTCATAACCTGGATACGCAGCAACATTTTCCCAATTGGATTTGATTCAAAAGCATGCAACACATGCCAGACAGAAAGCTGAACAGAGGTGAACTTTGACCTGCGGAACCGCATCACATGACCCACAAGATTACAGAGGTCAAAGCTTTGTTTGAGTGCTCCAGATCACACCAGCTATAAAATAGAAATGGATACAACTCTGACGAGGATTACAAAAACGTGCTTTTCCGTGTTGAAGCAACAAGAAGAAAAATGAAATATTTCAAATTGACATCATATTGACGTTAAATGACACGGTGGAGCAACCAAATCCAAGTATGTTGATCCAACATTGATCAAACACCTCTTAACGCCTGTGATTTTACTGCTGTTGTGCAAGAGGCGTTCACCAGTCCCGGCAACACTCATGCATCCAGTTTCACAGGCCTGTCTCCATCACAACCAAAGCTTGGTCTCATCATACCACAGAACATCAATCGAATAATCCATGGCCTCTAGCTTGTCTTCAGCAAACTGTAAGTGCATCTTATTGAGCACGAACAGACGGAACACTCGCATTTTTGAGCCATCATGCCTACAGAACATCAGTCAAATAATCCAGGGCCTTAGCTTTGCTTTTCTTCAGCATTCAGCAGCTTTTCCATGTTTACAACCTCTGGCTTACCTTGAACGGAACCTGCTTTCTCCACCGCAGTGTGGTCCTCTCTACCATTCTGTAGCACAGTTGCAGTCCATGAGCAATCTTTACAGATTCCCACAGAGATACTATTCTTATCTTCCATTGACCAGTTCGATTGAGTGAGAGCGTTAACACCCAATTTAACACACCTGTTCTCCATTTACACCTGAAACCTTGTAGCACTAATGAGTCACATGACAGCAAGGAGAAAAAATGGCTAATTGGGTCCAATTTGGACATTTTCACTGGGTGTTGCACTCACTTTTCTGGTCAGCAGTTTGTGCATTAATGGCACGGTGTCAAGCTATTTTGAGAGGGCAGCACATTTACGATTATACAACTTGAGCACTACTTTACACCGCGACCAAGCTTTATTTCCTCAGTTTGGTCCGTGTTATTTCCATGTGTTTGCTTCTGTAATTTACTGCCAATACTTTGCACAACATATTTACTCAAACTTTAATGGTGTTCCTGTAGTTATTTAATAGCCATATCAGAACATATTTTATACATATGCTCGGGTACGGCTGTAAAATAACTGCATTAAGTTAAAAGTGCAGAAAAGTGGTAAAAAAAAAAGTCCAGCAGCAACGATATTAATTACGTATTTATGTAAAATATTTGAGTTTCAAGATACACAATGTTCTCGGTATGATAAATACTTTTATATTTTATCTATCACAATATGCATAAAAAAAATCATTAAAACATTTACAAATAAATGACAAGAAGGCATAAGCTTTACACTATTATTTTAGGACCTACTACTGAACTATTTAAATGTTTAAATGGTTACATTTGAAGATAAAACTGCCTTGTTTTAAGACTGTAAAGCTCGTCCTGGCCCGTGGTGTAGTGGACGGTGCGCAGGACATGTATGCGCGGTTGCGCAGGGCGACGCAGGTTCGAGTCCCGAGCCTGTTGTCTTTCCCATCCCACCCCATTCTCTCTTCGCCTTTCTTCCTGCCTCTCTCGACTGTCCTGTCTGTTCTTATGAAAAAAAGACTGTAAAGCTAAGAACGTCAGGGTTTAGTATGATGTGAATTAGAGCACTCAATGCCATTCAGCCTCCAGGGGGCAGCACTTGCAACAGAGTACAATCCTATTTTTGTACTCAGTCAAGAATGGTGTTTGTTTTATACAAAGTTTATGAAAGATTTCCATTTAAGAGTATATTTTTATTTCATACTAATTTATTGTCCGTCAATGCACAAAAAATGCATTTAAAATATTTAAAGTTACAAACGTTAGAATCCACGGAAGTTTGATGTGTATTAATGTGTAATGGCACCCAGCCTCTAGGGGTCAGCGCTAACGTTTGTGTTTTCAGAACTTGTAACAGAAGAAGATGTCTCTTTACTCGGAGTGAAAGAGGGAAATCCTTTTATACATAGTTTTATAATATTTGGATACTAAATAGTAGCTCCTAGACAAATTTATAATGTGTGTTTTGTGCATTAAACATCAGGCTTAAGAAATGTTTTCAAAGAAATGTAGACAAAAATGTTCACTGAAATTACTGCAATGTTTAATCGGTCAATAGAACATAAAACTGCATTTAAAATGTTTTTAGACTAAAGCTGAGAATGGTAGGGTCTAGTATGATGTGTATTAGAGTGTGCCAGCCTCTAGGGGGCAGCACTAACATTTGTATACGCAGAGCTTGTAACAGAGGACCGATTTCCTTTAAAATATATTTTTTCAATGTTTTTCAATGTTTACTGAAACTATTTAAATATTTAAACTCCCAATGGAAGATAAAACTACATTGAAACCACTTTAAGACTATATTATGATGTGTGTAATGCCACCCAGCCTCTATAATAATAATAATAATAATAATAATAATAATAATAATAATAATAATAATACATTTTATTTACTGGCGCCTTTCAGGTCACTCAAGGTCACCTTACAGAGAACAAATCGGCCAACCTTGTAAACATTACAAAACAACAGAACACAATATAAAATCATGCTTTTATCCAGCCTCTAGGGGGTAGCGCTAATGTTTGTGTTCTCAGAGCTTGTAACAGAGGAAGATGGCTCTTTTGCTCTGTGAGTAGCCATTTTACACAAAGCTATAATATATAAAAATATGAAATATATAAATATTTTTTAATATAAGAAAAAATATGTTTTCTGAAACTAAATGCGTAAACTGTCAATGGAATATAAAACATTAACACCACCTGCAAGGCTAAGAATGTCAGGGTATTATTATTATACTGAATTTTAACCAAACCTCTTAAAAAAAACTACATTAATATTTTACAGAGTTTGTGTAACTAAAATGGTATATCTATACATTCTGTGGAGCATTTTATTTACATTTTCAAACAAAAAGAAAACCACCTTTTTCGCAGTCGAAGCCAAAGTGATTACCATTCATCATTCCCACCCTTGCAGAATATAAAGAATTTATTACCCTTACAAAGTACAATCAAATTGATGATCGCAATTCCAAGTGATCTTTATATGGATTTTCCCACATTTGATGCATGTGAGGCTTTCTCAGAAGTCTTGAACATCTTCTAGAAATGGCACACTCATCAAAAAGGCACGAGATGAGAAAAGTATGAATATTTGTTGGATATTACTTGAGCCTCTGATCATTTTCTCCCCTCACGGGGTGATTATTAGACTGCTCTTTAGCGGTTTAGATTGTTTGGAGTCCTTCAGCCTTTTATGCACTACCCCTGTGAGATCCTGAGCTCCTGATGTTACCATGGTGACACGGTTGCCGCTTCTCCAAGACCAAAACATTTTCCCCTCAGTGTGAGAGTCCATGCAGGAGCTGATCATGTTTTTCTGGGTCAGAGGAATCAAACACAATGTGCTAGAGGCCCTTAAGATCATTACTCTCGTAAGAATACCTTTTAATCATATGCATAATAAAAGTGAGGACAAATGTTACTTAGAAGGTGTGAGTGAAAAAATGACTTGTTTCAGAACCATGGACAGAGGCGAAAACACACTGTACCTAATCAGGATTACCCCCATATGTATAAAAAGCTTATAGTTATTTTAACATAATGAAATAAATTACATTTCAGTAAAAATAGTGCAAAAGTGTGTAGTTTCTTCTAGTCAATAAGTAGGAGGCATTGTTTATAGAACACATGCCATCATTTAAAAGTGAGTTATGGAGTACTCTGTAAAATCCTAATATTTGGTATAGTGATATTTGGTCTCACTCTATATAGAGTTAAATCAACTCTGAAGAAGAATTATTTTTGTCCAAATCTGTGAACGAAAACTCCATCTTTTAGTAATGTACCTTTTGTTTTTGTATATGTTTCTAAAGGTACATAACTAGTGATCAAAAATACCTAAACAGTCTATTTTAACTCTGTTCAGAGTGCATTTGGTCGGAATAGTTAATTTTTATTTAGCATTTTACTGTGCAGATTAGCAAAAAATAAAAATGAAGAAAAGGAATAAGTAACTCTTTCTCAGAGTTGGTTTAACTCTATGTGGAGTGCATCCAAGTACTCCTTGGATTTTACTGTGAAGGACTTATGAAACTTGTATTGAGATCAGTTTGCCTTTAGCTGGTTTCATCAAGTGTAGAAGCAGATTCCAGTTGGTCAGTTGAGATTGTCTCCTTTGTTAATAAACATTTGAGTGTGCCAGCACCATGATACACTGTTGCAGACACAAGACTCAGGATAAACTTGCTCATTCGGCTTCATCTCACAAATATCTCAGACCTTTATTCTTGAACCACTTCTGTTTCCCATCTACATATCACCACAAGTATCCTGCATTCAGAAGCATGAATTCTCAAGCCACTACTATTCTGAGGACACTCAGATGATCTCATGATAGCTGCTCTCATCTCAGCCTGTCCAACGGAGATTTCCTGCTAGATTGTGAACAACCACCTTCAAATCAACCTTGCGTAGAGGAGAACTGATTGTAGTGCAGTGGTAAAGTAAGAATGCTGTGAACAGACCATTCTTTAGTATCTACGGTCACAAACAGAGCACCAGACACACCTGAGCATAATAATGACTCCTCACCTAGAAAACCATCAAACCAAACCAAATCAAGTTCAACCACAAAAACTCCAGTCCAGCTAGACTCACCTCTTGTTTAATGAAATCCGGTTAATTGGCTCCTTTGAATTCGAATTCTGCTTCAGTTTACTTACTGTACCTCTTGCTAATGGAGCTAAAGTAATGGAAGCAACCCCTCTTGCTGGTTTGGGCTTCCTGTTTGCTTACTAGTCCATCCAAGTTCCAGTTACTATTTGCTCTTCCTGGTTCTGGGTTCCTGTTTACTGTATAGTCCACACTGGTTCCAGTTTCTGTTTTCTCTAGCTGGTTCTGGGATCCTGTTACTTGCTCTTGTTGGTTCCAGTTCCTGTTCACTCTTGCTGGTTCTGGGATACGGTTTGCTTGCTACTCCACCCTGTTTGTGTGTTCCTAATTTATCTTGCTGGTTCCAGATTCCTGTTTGCATGTTCTGGTTCTACATTCCTGTTTGCTTTATGCCGGTTCCAGTTGCTGTGTTCCTGTTTGCTCACACTGGTTCTGGGTTCCTCTGTTCCTAATTGCTCTTTCTGGTTCAGGGTTCCTATTTACTTGATAGTTCATGCTGGTTCTAATTCCTGTGTGCCTAATTTTCCTGGTTGGTTCCTGGTTCCTGTTTTCTTCCTAGTCCATGCATGTTCTAGTTCCTTTTTTCCTGTTTGATCTTGCTGTTTCCCAGTTTCTCTTCGCTTCCTAGTCCATGCTGGTTCCAAGTTCCTGTTTGCTTTCTAGTCCATGCTGGTTCCAGTTCTTGTGTTTCTATTTGTTCTTGCTGGCTCCAGTTCCTGTTTCCTCTTTCTGGTTCTGGGTTTCTCTTTGCTTGCTTGTCCATGTTGGTTCTCGTTCCTATGTTCCTAATTTGTCTTGCTGGTTCCAGGTTCCTCTTTGCTTGCTAGTCCATCCTGGTTCCAGTTCCCATGTTCCTGTTTGCTCTTGCTGGTTCCGGGGTTCTGTTTGCCTGCTAGTCCATGATGGTTCCAGTTCCTGTGTTCCTGTTTGCTCTTGATGGTTCCGGGGATCTGTTTGCTTGCTAGTCCACACTGGTTCTAGTTACCGTGTTCCTGTTTGCTCTTGATGGTTCCGGGGTTCTGTTTGCCTGCTAGTCCACGATGGCTCCAGTTCCCATGTTCCTGTTTGCTCTTGATGGTTCTGGGGTTCTGTTTGGCTGCTAGTTTACACTGGTTCCAATTCCTACGTTACTGTTTGCGTTTTCTGGTTCCGGGGATCTGTTTGCTTGCTAGTCCACACTGGTTCTAGTTACCACGTTCCTGTTTGCTCTTGGTGGTTCCGGGGTTCTGTTTGCCTGCTAGTCCACGATGGTTCTAGTTCCTGTGTTCCTATTTGCTCTTGATGGTTCCAGTTTCTGTTTGCATTCAAGCATCTTCTATTCAGGATGAAACTTTTGTACAACTATAATAATGCACAGAACCTCATCCTCCTTGAGACCCAAATAAAACCATGAGCAGATCTGAGACAGGACTATGAACACGGCCTGGCTTCAAATTTCTAATCTCATTCTCGTCTCATCTGACCTTTGAGAAAAGTGCTCTTTCATGGGGAACAATGCTATCTGACCCACCGGAGGTTTTTGACCAGAGTGGATAGCCATCATATCAGGAAACAGAGGAATGAGTGATTGTGGTGCTTCATTTGAACTGTGGAGGGGGTAAGAGAGCATCATTAATCTCTCCAGACTGCAGTCAAGTAGAAAAGCATTCATTCAAGACCACACCTACTTAGGGAAAGAGAGAGAGAGAGATAGAGAACATGTCATCTGAGATCTCGAAAATGTAATTTACAATTAAGCTAAAGTGCTTTACATTTGAGAGATAGCAAGTGTGTGCACAGATCATAATTGGCTAAGTTGTGCAGTTAATAAAGTCTGCCAGGGTCTCAGTGGAGAGCCAGCAAGCGTTAGATGGTTCAGTACAACATCTATATTGTGAGCTTACAGTGACCCGTGTGCACTAAAAATAGTTTCTGTTCTTGAACAACAAGAACAATACTGTTCTAAAAACAAAGGTGTGCACACAGGTCTCTACAGCTGATGCATTTCAACAATATCGCTCACTCACTGTCTGTTTATTAAAATCTGGCATGTTGCTTTAGAGTGGTAAATGCTCGTCCCTTTACTAATATTGAGAATAGATCTGTGTGGTGTTTGTTTGTATGGGAAATTGCTACTTGAATCAGCATTGCAGGGTTGGAAATTTCCGGAAGTCAACGTTTACATTTGAATTGAACAAATTCAAACAAACCCCTACAACAAAATGTCACACGTCACAGACACAAAAACGGTCAATGATCATGATGAACTCTACTGCATGGAATAATGCAAGTGCATGTCTGGAAACTTCTTGGACGTTTCTGCATGCATCAGCTGTTTTGAGTAAAGTAGAAATGCTACCCAGCTATTGTTGTATTTCCATATCAAATATAACGTGTAGGTTTCAAAAGGATTTTGATATTTTTGGTTTTAAACAATCATCAAAAGTATAACGCGATTGTCTTTCAGCTTCATTTTACAGATCCCAAATTGGTGCCATCAGTGACATCTAATAGAAAAGAAGTGTGAAAAGAAGGGATAACCCTCGAAAGTATAAGACTTGTGATATGGCTTGTGTTTTTCAAAGTTCTGGCACAAAAAAACCCCACAGTTCGCCTGTTCTTTTTGTTGTACATTTTTCTCATTATTTTGTCCTTGGTTTTTAGGGGATGCATTTTTATTTGGTCTCAACACTTTTGATGTTTGTTTTATAAACATAAAAACTGTTTAACTGACTTTCCATTTTTCAAATTGACCTAAAATTGGGTCAAACTTTGTAAAACTGTAACGTAAATTTCATACAAACATCAAACAGACCACACTTTAGGAGGTCATTAGTCTCTGTAAGAAAATAAGCATCACTGTGTAAAAGTATTTGAACCCCATCCTCTAACAGGGGTTACAGAATAAAAACATCATAAAGAAATGGGGGGGGGGGCATAGTAGTGATTAGATTTTTTAAAACACCGACAGCTCCCCAGCAACCAAACTATATACCCTAACAACCAAAATTTCTAAAATCTAGCTCAGCCTTGGTAAATGATGGAGACTTGGAGTTTGGCTTAAAAAAAACTTACAGTGACAAATGGAATATAGCAACCAGGCTGTTTACCATGGCAACCATTTTGAGAAATCGCGGTCTCAGATTTGGAAAACCATAGAGACACTGGGCTTGGGACTCCTCCTCATCTACATCTCAGCTTCAGAAAATGACACAGAGCTTGGTGTACATGACTCATCGTGAGAGGGGTACCTTTTAATGGCATCAATTCATTTCTCCATAGACAAGTTTAATATTTTTATTACTTAAAACCCTTTACACTCAAACCAATATCCAGTGTTCACTCTACTATTGTTCTTGACCATTCTGATATTCTCTGGGTTCGAACTATACAAAGCAAACAAAAAGATGTGTTGCTGATGCGATTGGCTGATTACATGTTTGTGTTGCTGCACAGTGTAAATGGTTTGAAGGGAGTTCTCTAATGTTTTATGTTTGGGGATCTAAAATTTTAATAATGCTATAACAATGCCTTTAGAGGCTTATCGTTCAGTCCAGCGTTACTACAACAAATGCAGTTGAAATAGGCGTCTTTTCCATTAAATTAATTGAATCTTATAGCAGCAGCTTACATTATAAGAGGGTAATTGACTGTAATGAAGCAGATTCTCTACATTCAGGAGACTTTACAGATAAAATGGGCTCGCCAAGGTAACACCAATCCGCTTCTTAGATATCTCATCTATTAGTGCACACCACTTCTAGAAAACCTTTTAAAAGCCCCATATAGGGCTTAAGTATATGCAGAATTGCAACTGTACGCGTCATTCTGTTTTTATAAAGGAAAACAGACGTGCATATAACCAACATGTGAAAACATTGGGATAAAAGCATCGGCTAAATTTGATAGAAAACATGTATTGAACACATGCATTTGAAAGACTGAAGAGTAATGTAATGGATGGTAGTGTTCTTTCTTCAAGGATGTATTAAATGGGTCCTAATTTTATATAAAAAATATAGATTTCCAGGCTTATACCAGAGTTTTCAATGTTATTTACTGGATATTTCTGACGTAGCATTCAATCATTTCCTTGTAACTTTTCAAAATGTCTTTTTAAAACAGATTCCAATAGCAAACATACTTAAGTTTTCCTAATGGTTATTGGTTTATCTTGAATAAATTATTAAAATGTTATTTTAGATTTATTATCAAAAGATGGCTGCCGCTTTTTCCACATTACTAACCATCTGTTGTTCTTTATTTAAGTAACTGGCCTGAATTTCTAGCACAGATTTAGCAAATACATGCTAATTAGCCACATGAAACCAGGAAATTCTATGAATTCAGTTATTTACCAAATATGTGCATTTTTACGTAAAACAAATTACATTTCTGAAATAGTTTGAGTAACAGGATAGTCTTTTTTAAATGAAACCCCGAGATATCACCGCCTAATCATCAAATATGTAATTAAGAAATTGACAGAACTTTCCTCTGCTCTTTCAGCACCTTCTAAAGATCCAAGTGAGGCAACTTCCTGCTGAAAAAAAAACTCATCTATATTTATTTAAATGAAGATAATGTCCAAAAATGGAGAGGAATGGATTGGAATTCATTACAAAAGCACAAGCTACAAAGAAAGTAATTCACAAAACTGAAAATGAGGCTGAACAGAAGTGCTTTCAGTCGAGTTCGATCAAACTGACAGTTTCAGGGAGCTCTAAAGCCAAGTGTGAGAACGTTCTACCACCTCTCATTTTTCTTCCTTCGGAACTGTAACAGCTCTGTATTTAGTGAATGTAGAGAGTGAGCTGAACAGACTGGTCAGGTAGACTGGAGTGAAATTGGCTGTACTGAGAATTTCTACATACGACGCTGAAAATTTAAAGCAAACCCAGAGCTGCAGAGGAATATTCCAAGAGTTCTTGAATATCTTACTCCTGAAAAGCAACCCGAGGCATTTGTGTATGTTATATACAAGGGCTGTTAACGTAATAAATTAATAAAATAAATGCAAACTAACATGTACATAAATGTGAAACTTTACCTTGCGTATGAAAGTTAACTTTCTCAGGATATTTCACGAAACACCAACAGGAAACGAAGCTCATGTGTAGCCATTACCGAAACCGTGTGTGCGAAGGGGTTCCACTTTTGGGACACCTTGACTCTAACTTTTGTTAATGCACATTATTGGTAATCTACACAATGTTTTGCTTGATTTAAAATGGGTTTAAAGTGTTTTTGGTGTGATAATGATCAAAGTTTCAGCACCTTTTACCACTGTCTGTTAATGGGAGAGTGGAGAGCCAGACCCCGGAAACGCAGCACGACATCAGACTTAACAAGCGGATAGAAGAGCAGAACTGTTTGTGTTTTTCATATCTTGGAATTTTTTGAATATCCTGAAGAAAAATATTTTTCGGGAGACCCTTTGTATCTTGGATTTTTTATTACGTGATTTTAGTATCACCAAGGTTCTCAAGTATTTTCATAGTTTTTAATAGAAAACACCTTGAAAGACTAGAGGAGCGATGCCCACTTTTAAATGAAAGGGCATAAATAAACCAAAATATACAAACTTTTTACAAGGAAATATTAAATATCCAAGCAGTCATGATTAAGTGAGTTATGTGTGTGCTCCATTTACACTTTTATGGCCGTCACATTTTGAAAACATTACAGCAAAAGCATGAAAAAAAGCATATTTTCAACACGAGAGTCATAACTAAACAAAAAATTATTTCAGGGATGATATTTGTAGTTGAAAAAATCTGGCTTATATTACAACGACCCATATATAACAACTGTCTTTCTCAATCGTAGCAGATTTGACCAGATCCTCACCCAGTGTTAAACCGTTATTTGCTCGGTTTGTGTTTTGCACATTTATAAAAAGAAACACTTTTTTTTTATTGAATGTTTCATTTTTCGCAACATAACTTAATGAAGATATTCACAAATAAAAGCCTAATTCTCCTTCTATTTTTGCCCCGGAGGAGATTCCGGTACTGAGATACGGACTTCGAATCAGCCCAGAAGGAAGAAAATCATTGCAGCTTGATGTGAGCTGAACACACAATGAATGAGGAAGGTGTGGGACGGAACCTAATGTGAGTGAAATGGCAAGTAGACGCTGTTGACATCTTTCCCATGTGAAATTGTTTTTCCTGCACTGGAAACTACTGTGGCAACTCTCAGACAGATTACAACCAGCAGCTTTCAGAAGCAATGGGAACTGCCTGAGCCAAAAACATTCGACCCAGAAAACCAATTGAATTCTTCATAGGGACCTTGTTTTGACAAATAACCCTGAAACAAGCAAAAACAAAAGATGGCATTCAACAAACCAGAACTGTGTTGTTTCTTGCGATTACATTATTTATCATAACTGAAACAAGTCCACCTTGACTTGGATTCAACTGTACTTCAAAGGTCCATTTTTCATTTTCATTGGGACAAAACTAGGTTTAAGACACCATTCATTTTGTCAAGTAACCAGTTCCCCCAGAAGAGACACAGCCAGCAATCAAGAACACTTCGCTGAATCAGTCATCCAATCAGAGCAATGGAAATGAATTCTCCTCAGTTGGCAGATCTACGGTTCAAACACCCTGACTCTCCGCGATTGCTCCTAGCCTTCTTGGATCTCCACATCGACTCTGGGTCTCTTCTGAGTTCAAGTAAGTAAGTAAGTAAGTAGCCTTTACTCATCACATGCCCTGTTCCATCCAGTGAAATAAGACCCCTCTGGTAACAGACTGGCCAGTGTTGAGAGGTAGCATTTGAGAAAGAAACAAAGAAATGGGTACATATTGGGTAAGGTAGCTCAAAAAGAGCCTATTACGCACTGCCCTTCAGAGGGCAGTGTAGAGCAGGTTAAAAAAGCCATTGCAACTAGGCACATATAGATATAATACAGGAAAACTCCACGCCGATACTCTCATGTTACTCACCTCTGGGGTTCTGGGGTTCCTGGCACCTCCTCGCTGTTGACTCTTTAACATGGATTTGTTATTCAGTAAATAAAACATTGTATATAGTTTCTAATCCAATGTCGCTGTTTTTCATGTCAAAAAATCATGTTTTTAATCTCAATTGTTCAAAAACATTCCATAGAGGACCTTGGGTCTCCAGCAAGCTGGACTAGTGTAATGGCCTTTAGTCCACCCCTCTCCCCACAAAAAAAAAAGTAAAAATAAACAAAAATGTCATTCTGTAGCCGTTGAATGGGGGGCGATCAAAGCGCTTTTGTTTCACTCAGCCAGTCATGTGAGACACACTTGGTCCACAGCACCTGCTGCCATTTTTCTGCACTTTTGATCACAGCAACTACGATCTTCAGCGCGGTTTAATGATTTATTCACACATCACTAAAAATAAAATATAAAACTATTTTTTTCAACCTGTTTCTGCAATAAACTGCAAAAAAAAACAAAACCATGCAATATCTTAATAAAAGTGTGACGTTTATGTAACAAGTATAGAATAGATATGGAATTATATCAATGTAGAATTACACAGAAAACACATGTTGGTTTGTTGAAGTGGGTGCCTTCCCCTTTAAGTGGTTACTGATTTTCTTTTTGGGGAAAATCCCATTTTCCCGCCTCCTCTGGCCTTTTGGCAATGGCCTGCGGATAGGTAGGTAGGTGTTTTCTGAGCTCCAATATCTTTTCATGTTCTTTGTGTAATATAGCCATCTATATGGTGATCTCGGTGTACTTGTTTGTGTAAACAGAGCGAATTCTGACGAGACATAAACGGAGGTAAAGACCATCTGATGTCTGACTGGTTCACTCAAAACAAAAAAAAAACAAAAAAACATTTACATTTAGTTAAAATAAACATATCTTACACTCTACATCTAATGGTTATCAGAAATATCAAATACAATTACAAACCAATTGTAACGAGTTCCTCCTAGATCAATAAAATCAAAACAAATGTAAGTGTTTATTTAGTGTACATGTGAAAAAAAACCCCAGACAAACAATATCTCCTGCTTCGTCTCCTCTGTTGTTTAATATGTTTGACATTTAGAAGGAGCTGCCTCATGGGTGTGCAGACACGGCTTCATGGGCTTGTAAATGCAGCTAAGATCAATTATGTCATCTTGTGTCTTCAATAGGAGATAATTGCATGATTTCTTCCTGGAAGCACATTTAAACGTGGACGTAGTGCTAGGTTTTTTTGATTTCTCAATAGCAAATGGAACCAAAGAGAGCCCCAGGGCCGCTCAGTGGGTGTCTCGGTCACGATCCACATACTTCTCATTGTTTTGGGCTCTGTCCCATGTTTGTGTCCCACAAGATCACATTAAGAATTGTATCGTTTGTCTCAGTGCCTTTATGGGCAACAAAGCCTTAAGCCTTTAACACAAGGGCACTTGCAGTGCAACCTGCCCACTCTCTGCATTCCTCTAGTGGTTCTTTGAAGAGCAGTGGGAGGTTTGCGGATAACTAGCCCTTGAGCCAACAGATGAGCTTCTGTACAGTGCCTCGCGTCAACAAACACACACTTCGAGCTCCATTTATAGAGCCTCGGGCTTTGCTATAAAATGGAACCAAGAGGCAATGGCTAACTTCGTTGAAAATGCGCATAGTTAAACAAGGGCAAGTTCTGAGAGGATGCTCAAGGTGAATCTGGGTGAAATGGATTCAAAGTAACTAGATTATAAATGGTCTCCTGAAGAGAACCATCGGCTTCATTTCAGTCACTTACCTTCTTAAAATATAAATCACTACTGCAGGAAAGACATCGACGACTTGTTTTTCTTGTGTTTAAATTATCTATTAAAAAAATGATGTGGAAATGTGTGTCACAACAATCCTTTTTTGTGTCTATTGCCTCCCTAGAGTTCAGACTAAGCAGCACAGTCTATATCAGGAGAACTCTTGTTGATTTTTTTGTAGATCCATAACAAAAAAAAAAACTGGACTCCAACTGCAGACCAGTCTGCAGCCCCACATTTTTTAATAGGCTTGGTTTCACAATCCTCTCCAGGATTTGGTTATCCCTTTAGCTTGCACACTTTTTTTTTTACAATTACTTTTTGTGTCTTTGCCCTTGTGCAAGGTGTCAATGCTCATCTTTTAGAAAAAAGGTGTATAGCATACAGAGCAAGACGGAGACCATTTAAAGGCATTTGCATCTTTGCATGATAATTCCAACTGCAGTCTATGCTTCGTGAGTATCCCCCACATTTTTTATGAGGTTTTGTTTCACAGTCCTCTCCACGATTCCATTACTCATATTGCTTGCACACTTCTTCAACATCATTTCTTTTACCTCTGTGCTTGGACATAAAGCTCTGTGAACAGTTTAACCATTTAAAATTAATTTGCAGGTGTATTTTCCAAATATTTATCACTATTTATCAATTATAACTATTAATCATAAAATAAACTATATATTTCAGGCTATTGAAGTTACACTATTTGAGTAGAGCTAATGACACAAACTATTCTCAATAAAGAACCAAAATAATATTTTATATGATGCAATATTATTTCATTTTTTTGGTTTAGGTTTTATTATTTGGAAAAAAAAAATATCTGCATTTCTTTTTTCAAATTAATTTCTGTATTTATGCACTCAAAACTTGCATAATATTCCCTCCGTAAGCTGAAATAGAAACATCAGAAATCAAAAATGGACGAATTCCACCACTGTTCCAATGCAGTACGTGCGGGAAACTGAAAAGATTGGTTGTGTTTCGAGTCCTGAGTTCTTTGGTTGGTTTGTCGTTAATGATGAGTGGGCGACACTCTGAACGAATCCCTCTCCGACACTATTCCTCTGGCGTCACATTAGAGACCCATCAAGAGCACACTACTGTTTAGGGTAGGATTCGCCTGTGTGAACGCCTTAAGGGGATGCATTTCTAGAAAGGATTCGAGAAGTTGGAACTTGCTTGGGGTAACAATGCGATCACAGGTACAATGGAACCAAAGTTGCTGCAAGTTCGGAGGGGTCAGGTGTTTTTACTTGTCCTCTTGAGGAAACCCTAAAACTTTTCTGTGCGGTTCAGGTCTGAGGAGTTTGCTGGTCCAAAAAAAAACAAAAAAAAACAAAAAAAAAAACCTCGAAGCACAATTCCTCAAAGCGGTCGTCCACTCAAGCACGTGAACACGGTGAATATGGGCATCTGTGAGGTCAGCAGTCTTAAAGAAGAGACTATTTATAGGTTCAGGAAACCTTTGCGTGTGAATAATCCCAATGGCTTCATTTTCTGTGAGCCAAACAGTTCAGGAAAGAAAGGCTTGTGTAATACTTCCTTCATATGAAGAAAATTATGGGAATGTTCTCTGTTTATTGCAGAAAGAAATTATATAATGCTAAAATACGACTGTATTTTTTTTAAGCATCTGATTAATGCGTAATTCAACCATCAGATGTTAATATTTGAGCTTTTTGTGCTTTTAGAGTTTTAAATCAAGCTACTGTTTTGAAAAATTACTCCCGTCAGTGTTTCCCGGCCTCTGAAATTGACAGGATGCGTTTCCGCCTCTTCTGTTATTTTCATATATTGTATATTTGATACACGCCTCATTATTTGAGCTCGTGGATGTTTGCTGCGCAGTTTTCCTGGATCTCTAGCATGAATGCATTTCCTCTTCTAATGACCCTGTGGAAAACATCTTGAGGACAAAGCAACCACAGATGCACATCTGGATGATTTCGAAAGAAAACCTTCATTTATACACATTTTAAAAACCAGTTTGATGATGGTATTACTGCAAGAAAGCCACCCGGAATATAAAATTAAGATTTTATTAAAGGAAACGCATTTCGATTTACAATAAAACAATGTACTCTTTGTTTTCTGGCCAATCTTGCAATACAAACAACAGTCAATTGTTTGAAAAAAAAAAGCCCTGCTGCATGTTAAGCAGCCCTAACCCTCAACAAGTCAGATCTGCCCATGTTCACAGCAGTTTGGCTCGAGAGCCCAGTGAGGAACATGCTGATTGTCAAACACAGCAGTTGGTTAATGACTTGCAAAGTCACAAGGATTACATTTGTGGAGGTTTCAGTTGAAAACCGGGCGAGTGTGCGATTGGACGCAAATGGCAGGGCTGTCTGCAGTCTCAGACTGAAAGAATAAATAATCAAATCTAATTTATCAATGAAAGCGTGACATCACTAGACTGCCGTTTGAAGACATGTCCTGCACCAAACTGCATGAATGAAAAGTGGAAATGCTCCTCTCCTGCAAACAATTCGACGCATTTCAGTCCACCATATGACTTTTCTCAACACAAACTATTTGTATAATGAACATGAGTCATCCCGACAAGTGTTCCATTGTGCTCAAAGCGTTCTTTCTCATAGGCAGGCCTTGTTGTGAAGGCAGATGTGGACTTGAACAATAGCAGCTCCTTTCATCAGAGAGCAGGGTACTGACACCCTCCGTGGACACCAACCAATGCCTGGCACTGGCCCAGACGCACTGACGCTATTACAGACCCACCTCATCTCCCGTGATGCCACGCAACGGGGACCACAAGAGCATGAAAGGCCAGCCCTTCTTGCACAGAGGTGCCGATGACTATCGAGAAGGTTTGGTGTTGGCAGAGAGGGTTTTGAGCGGAGAAGGATCCAGACGTGGGCCGTTCAGAAAGTAGACTACCTACCAGACATATCGAAACCGCTAGAATGGCCACTCCAGGAGTCTTGGATCAAATCTGCAAGTTCTTTGGAGGAGACAAAAAGAAAAAGCCAAAGGTGGGGATTTAAAATGAGCTTTTTGGTCGTCTTGTTGCTAATTCTTAAAAAAAAATTAGTTGCAAAACGTATCTGTGTTGGATTTTGAGTAGTTTTAGTTATGCATGCATTTCTTTTGAAAATTTGCATTGTTTTGTTATGTTCATCAAAGTCATTCGTTCACCTCAAATCTCTGCATTTCAGTCCTACGTTGTAAAATCTCATTAACTGGTTTTGTGCCATAATTGAACGCAGATAAAATGTGGTTAATTCACATTTAAAAAATTAATAAAGAAATAAATACATTTTTTGTGTATTTTAATCATGAAAAAACCCCACTATTTGTGTTTTAAGGGAATTTTTTCTTTGAATTAACAAATAGTTTTCAGTACTTTTGTGTTTTATGTATTGGTCCAAAAAATAAATAAATAAATAAACAAACAAACCCAAAACATACAATTTTTTTGTGCATTAAAGGTGCATTTAATCCTGAATCTTTTGTTAGAAAAACAAACCTCTGTGTTTTATGAGTGAAAATGAACAGATTTTTTTCAGTATTTTCATGGTTTATTTATTGGTATTAGTGTATTAAAAGGTAAATCTTTATTTAACTTAACAAATTTTTTTCTGTATATTAATGGTAATCTCTTGTTTAAAAAAATAGCTTTTGAGGTTAAAGCGAAAATATTTTCTAAATAATTTTTTTTTAATTTTCATGTTATGTATTGCTAAAAAAAAATTGTGTATTAAAAATACATTTATACTTGTCAGTATTTTAATGGTGGCGATTGTGAAATAAAACTTTTTTTTCCAAAAATCTTGGTTTATGTATTGTTTAAAAACATAAAAAGTTTTTTGCATCAAATACATTTAATTAAAACAATTTTGAGGTATTGCGAATCTATTGTTAAACAGCACTTTTTAGCAGTTTATCTACAATGAAATATATGAACTTTATCATTTACTTTTGTTCATTATTTTATATTGAACCTATAAAACATCCATAACATCTCCAACAAATGTGAAAAATTCAGATTTATGATCCACTTATTCTCTGAGGAACTGTAGTCAATGAAGAATCCAGCAACTCAACCTGGAGGATCACTGGCATGTTGTGGACGGAGGGGAATTACTTTATTAGGAATCAAATTGTGTAGGAACTTGCTTAGATTTGTCGAGGTAATTTTAGCTCCGAATCGGCCCGGAATCGCATGCAAATCGAGCGACAATCACACAGTGTGAACTGTAGGCACCGGTTACGATTCCATCAAAAGGTCATATTACCTCACGTTTCTGAGCTTGCATTCTAGACATCATATTTGTTCCATTCATGATCACACTGATGGAAAATTGTTTTTGACAAGTAGAGGGGATGGTGGTGGGTTTGCTGTTCACTCGTCAAATCTCTCTGTATATCAAACGTTCTTCAACAGTGGTCCATGAGGGAACATGCTGCAAACATCCCAAATGCTAAAGTCCACTTTGCAGTGTTATATAAAGTCCTCTGTGCATGTTACACAATGGTCATTTAGCCATCCCTCTAGAACATTTCAAAAGAGTGCATGGTGTCCTTACTAAAAGTGAGCTCAAGCCAGAAAAGCAAAAAAAAAAATGTACGTGGCAGGAAAATAAATAATAAAATAAAACCTAAACCTGTGTATGCATGTCAACTTTTTAGTCATATCTCCGTTATAGTCACTACTGATGCATGAACAAGTCTTGAATGACATTCTGTTTCAAATGAATAAATGATGGTAGCAGTAGAGAAAAGGACAAAAAAAGTGCATGTTTTGTAGATAAAATTGAAACGCTTATAGATGGGGTCTGAAAACAGCAATGGGAAGGCAAGTTAATACAAAGATGGGGGCGGGGTGGGTGTAGAACTTCTAACTTCTTCAAAACTAGATGATCTGTAAACTTCTGGATGCCAGGAAGGAACTGTAAAGTGTGGAAGGCCTGAACCGTGATTGCTCAGACACTATACAGACAGAAAGAGCACTGCTACTACCACGACTACGACTAAGTAGCTCATCCGCCATAATCGACCAGGAAAAAATGGTGTGAAAATTAAAACTGTTGCAAAAAAATGCCTTTTTGCAGGAACATGCCCTGCGTTCTGCGCAAATCTATGGTTATGGCAACCAAAGTCACGTTTATTAGTTCACCTACAATTTTTAAGAGGCTATTATTACGACACACAACTTAAGCATTTGCCATGCAAGTTTCAAAAGTTACGATTTTACACTGGTTGATATTTGTGAGTCATGTGGTGAAAAAAAAACTGAGAAAGATTTATTCTTATCTATTGCATGTGTTGTAATATTATGGAGCGGTTATGTATTTGGGCGAGTAAACATTCTTGATTATGTCATTATTAACTGGCTGCAGGCCGTGCTTTGCTATGACATAGAAATTTTCAGTGCAGTCTTTAAACAACAATGAGATTTTACAAAACCAAGTACGAACATTCATCGTACGCTTCCCCTCCTTCCTCCCCATCACCTCACTGAGGATCAGGGTTAACTCGCATCCGAGTTGGACCACAAAGGCAGTCCAGATATTCAAACTCCTGAAATTAAATTATCTGGTTTTTTTTTTCCATTTTAACGGAAGAATACATTATTTAGGTTAATTTCCCCATAAAAGCTGTTATCTTTGCATTAAAAAAAACAAGTCCAGTTTCTAGGCCTAGATAGAAGGATCAAAGGTGATGTCACAAAATGTGCAATAATGAATTTCTCAAAACCCTTTCTTACTGTAATAAATCACAGCTTTTCATTCCTTAAGCTTTAGAGTGCTCGCAGCTGTTCATTCTCTCCCTCCTTTTTCTCAATGCAGCATGTGTTTAGCTGATAGCATCTCTAATGTTTAAGTTAAATAAAGCAACATTTCCTGATAATTCTTATTGAATCTTGCTGTTAGATTTTTATTTTATGTGAGTATTTGACTCAATATATATACTCAAATATCTTCAGGGACATATTCATCTGATGTATGCTGCACAATTAACTTAAGTACACGGGATACATACATTTTACCCTAATTTGGTGCACACTCCTGTCGAGTAATATGTATTTCTGTGGAGTATTTTACCATTTCTTTTCCGATCTCCACATATTTATCACTGAGATCACGCAATGCTAATTACCTTTGAAGATCAGTGAAAGGCTGAGAAAATGAGGTCGAAAGCAGAACACACAAATGAACCTTCAGACGCCATTGAACTTTCTGTAGCTAATCTGAAAAAAACAACCACAAAACCGACATCAATTTTGGCAGCTATTAATAGAAAGTAATTCCTGTACGTAGAACTTTATTCAACACTCATTTCAGGCATATTTGTTTATTTTTTTCACGTCAATGCAGAACTAACGTCAGGAAAATGTCGGGTTTTTTCTGTTTGGTTTATTCGAAAGGTTCATTTCATGGTCTTCTGTTCTTTTCACAGAGACCCCAGCGGCCCTCCACCCGCCGGCCTGTAGCAGTCAACCCCGTGGTGCAGTTCTTCAGGAGCTTTGTAAGTATACCTCTCTATGGTTTCAAACTCCAACAAGTGACATATAGCCATCAATAGAAAACCCACAGGAGAAATCAAGAGTTGAGAATGATGTTTTACACCTCTCTGTGTCCCTCATTTGTGGCTTTGAAGAGTTTGCTACCACTCTCCAATCACAAAGCCACAGGAAACTGTATTTGGTTGATAATATTTGATGTTTGGGTTTTTCTTCCTTGTTATAATGATCCAGACTTCCTTTCTGTCCATCAAATCAACATTACAGACACAGGAAGTTCATGACAGCGCTTCACAGACCTGGTCCAGTAGTAACTTCTGATGAATCGACACAAGAGAAATGCTCCTGGCCACTTGGGGGCAATACAGTGCACTTTAAATGTTTTGCGCTATAGCTGGCCACTGTTTCATGCTTTACTATTGCTGATCATCCAGAGAAAACTATATTATTTAAGGGGTTTATTTTTCTTTAATACAAGGAATGCAAAAAAATAAAGGAAAACACAAACCTTTTTTTATGTATATTTTAACATTTTCAATTTATAGTTAAATCATCGATTTTGGGTTTTATCTAATAGTTTAATTGGCTTAGTTGATAAATAACGGAGTAATGAGTAGTTTAACGTACGCTTTTATCCAAAAGTGTGATCCATTTTTTAATCGGTTCTTGCACTCCCTAGGGTCTTAACCCACAACCTTTCATTCACAGTGTAAATTCAACACCCACAGTCTAATAAGTCTACAGCATGTCAGTCTTAATTCAAAACCAACCATAACCTAATTATTTAAAAACTCTGCAGTGTTAATATTATTAACACTGTTGAGGTGTTACTTTTTACATTTTAGCCAGTGCTAAATCAACACTGACTGATGTGGATATTTAAAAGCACCGGTGATATTTTAACACTCCGCCTTATGAAAAACATCACACACATGGAATAATAATTTTGACACTGTTGAGGTGTTACTTTTTACATTTTAGCCAGTGCTAAATCAACACTAACTGATGTGGATATTTAAAAGCACCGGTGATATTTTAACACTCCGCCGTATGAAAGACATCACACACATGGAGTAATATTTTTGACACTGTTGAGGTGTTACTTTTTAAAATTTAGCCAGTGCTAAATCAACACTGACTGATGTGGATATTTAAAAGCACCGGTGATATTTTAACACTCTGCCGTATGAAAGACATTACACAAATGGAGTAATAATTTTGACACTGTTGAGGTGTTAAAGTTTTTACATTTTATCCAGTGCCAGTGTGTACTGATTAACACTAAAATAGTGTTAAAGTTAAACCCGTGTTTTTTATACTGTTTTTTTTTCACTACACAGAAAATAGCTTTCCAGGATTAATCTGCAACATAAAGTTCTACATGACCCCCTCTTAGTTTAGTATATGGATGTAGAAAAAAATAATTAAATAAATGTATTCATGTATTTATTGAAGCATATATTTAGTGCTTTAATAATATATTCATGCACCAATTTCAACATGTATTTATTGAGCGCAATGCTCAACCATCGGAGCCTCAAAGGAGTTTAATAAAGCACCAATAAAAACAACTTGTGCTGGTCATCAAGTGACACAACAGGTAAGATTAACACAAGCATAGAGAGGACACCTCAGCTCCAACACTTTAACCTCCAACATTATCTGAGACCATCCACCCAGACACAACGGTTCCTAAACATCTGCCAGTAACCATCTCAGCGAAGCACAGTCAGGCTCTCTACTTTTCATAATAACTGACATGAGTGGTCAAATGCTGCAGGCCCTTCACGGATCAATCCCAGTTTTCTTTGTACCGTGCAGAAGGCTGACATTATGTATAGCATTAGACGAGGAGCGGTTTTCTGCAGTCAACATTGTGAATAGAATTGCACACGACAGGTTTATTTAAAGGACAATAAACACAGCTGCATGCTGTTGCTGCCATTTTAAAACAAGATGTGGATGAATAGCACAGCAGTGGTCCTCCACATCACCGCATTCTACGCCAGAGCCAACATGTTATCCATGAGCAGGTTTTGGATGCTCTGGATTGGTGTTTACTCCACCACGGTGCGCCACCTTCCACAGCCCAGTCTGTAACCTAAACAAACTCTGTGTGGAGGGGATGTGTTGCACTGGGTGAGACAATTGCTGGTCACACCAGATATTGCCTGGTTTTCTGGCTTGGAGGCTCAAATTGGGTAGAGCCAGCCAAAGGTGATTGAACAACGAGGACAAAGAGGTGAAATGATGAAGCTTAAAATTATTAACAATAAAAATGCTCATGTTAAAACGGTGATATGAATGAAAAACAAAAAAAATAAATTCTTTGACGTAGGTCTGACGTTCTTCTGGGATCAGCCTCGGTTCACAAATTCATCGATTCTTACGGAAAGTTAAGTGGGGTTTACCACCAGGAATTGAGTTAGACACCTAAACCTCACCCTTATCTCAGTAAGGTTGCATGGTCTTCCATAAACATACCACGTTTTCCCAATACTTTTTGGAGGTGCATAATGTTGGTAGATAGTTGGTAAATAAATATTTTGAAGGCTGATGTGAACTGATCAGCATGGTGGGGCTATGGGTAGCACTGTAGCCTTTCAATGAGAAGATGACTGGTTCAAGGCGCCTGGATAATGGTTAAATAGGTTAAAAATAGGAAATTTAAATAGACGTTTGGGTATAAAGGTTGAGGAAAGGAATGCTCCAGAAGAAAGACTCGCTTTTACCAAACAGGAAACTGCTGGAGATATTTTTTCTTGCTGGAAGTTTATGATAGTTCGAGAGTAGCAAATTCTCAATCAGTTGCTATACCAAAAACGGATTTCAGTAGAAGATTGGGTAAAAAAAGACAAAGTACAGAAATACAGCCTGAAGAACAACCTGGTTATTGGTTAAATAGGTTAAAATAAAAAAAAAAAAAATAATACAATTATAGTTTTGAATGGAAGTTATGTAAACTCATATTGATTCATTGCGTTTAGCGTGAACCCGCTGCTTGTACAAGATACAGAGTAAAAAGGTTGAATAAGGAATGCTACAGAGGAAAGAAGACTCAAACAGGGAACTGCTGGAGATGTTTCTTCTTGCTTAGCTGGAAGTTTTTGATAGTAGCACATTCTCAACCAGTTACTACATCGACAAAACTAATTTAAGTATCTACTAAATGTTATCAGTTAGTACTGGGTAAAAAGGTTGCACAAGGAATGCTTCAGAGGACTCTTTAACCCCAGACGGGAAAATGCTGGGGATTTTTCTTCCGCTTAGCTGGAAGTAGCATGTTCTCGGCCAGATACTAAATCAACAGAACTGGTTTAAACTCATTAAGAGAAGAGCAGAAAACACATACAATAGACTTGGATTAGATCCGAGGCATCTTTGGAAGAAACCGATGGGAGCATTATTCTATGTCGAGACACACCTTCTGTCAATCCGTTCAAAGGTTCAAGGGATGAGAAAAGAGGGTCTTCGTTTTGAGTCTTATCTCTTCTATTCTGAGAAAAAACAGCCACCTCAGTGAGAAGATTTGACTGCCGCCCATTAATCACATCCTAAATGAATAATGCTTTAATTGCGAGTGATGTTTCACCATTGTGGGGGTTGTTCATTACAAAGATACAGTCTCTGCCTCCATTTTTCATCTGATCTACAAGGAAGCTTAATAAACAACTGCTGTAAACATCTTTAAAATGAAGCCTCTTTGTTCAAGGACTGCTTATCTCGTTCGTACTTCTCTGGGTAATGCTAGCGTCTGGCTAGAAAAAGCGTAAAGAGTCTGTTGTGTATAAACACCTCATTTTCTGACCGGAGGCTTTCATTTGTTTTCTTGAAGGCTTCCTCTCCTCGTCCCAAATCCAGGGTGAGCCTTTCATTTTCTTTTGAATTTAACTAACATTTAATCTTATGTACCCGAATGCTCTTGGTACATGTGTTAATTTGTTCCCCTGAACAATTGATCGTGTAAATGATGATTTTCAAAACGCAACACAAGAGCATCATTAGAGCTATTTGAACCAACGTGACCCGTGGTCATGTTCAATGCGTACTCTTTTCCAGCAATACAATTACCATTTCATCCAAGACACAAAGTAATCATTCTACATTCTTTTTTTTTCCATGTGCAGTGGAGGGAACTATTGGGTCTGGTACGTCTCTTATCTTTGACCTGATTCACGTTTGCATTCACGGAGCCCCTTATGAGCAGATCTCATTTCAGGAAACCTCTCCTGTGTCTCGTTTCTAGCAAATCTGTCATGTTCCATAAATCACTGGTTTTCCTTCTTTGTGAATTAACAAATGCATTGCAGCTGTGCTTCGTGTGAACCTGAGAAATCTGATCATTTAAAATCAATGTGGTTTCGTTCTGTTTGAGAAAAGATCAGGTAGCGTGAACCTGCAGCTTGTACCAAGCACTGGGTAAAAAGGTTAGAGAAGGAATGCTCCAGAGGAAGGAATGCTCCTGAACCCCAAACAGAAAAATGCTTTAGAAGTTTTTCAACCCCCCCCCCCTCCCCTTGTTAAATGTGATCAGATCATCAAAACACACTTGTTCACTTCCAGAACAAAGATAGACAACTTTTAAAGAAAGAAGTAGCAGGTGAAGAAAATATTCGGAAATGGTTAAATAAGTTAAAAATGGAATAAAATAAAATTACAGTTGTTTTAAATGGGAGTTAGGTAAACTCAACTCAATATGGTTTTGTTGTGTTTAAAAAAAAAAAAAAGATCAACTAAAGTGAATCAGCTGCTTGTGCCAAATACTGGGTAAAAAGGTTACGTGAGGAATGCCACAGAGGAAAGAATGCTGGGGATGTTTTCTTATAGCTAAATATGATAATAGAAAACACACTTGTTTCAAATCTAGACTAAAAACAGATCACTTTTCAATTTTACTGAGGGTTGTGGAAATATATAAACAGATAATTGAAATTTACTCATTTAATGAAATCTTTGAATACACATTAAGTGCATAATGTCACAATGTCATTTATTCAACAAGGCCTTTCATAATTAATATATAGAAGCATGTGATGTGAAGGACTCCAGTGGCTGAATGATTGATGGTTTCAGGATTGCTACTCAGTCCGGTCTAAACTGTAATTTTTAACCTTGATTGTTGCACATTTCTCCTGAGCCGGAGCGACTTTGTGCTTCTTGATGACTTTGAGACAGCGAGCCTTTTTCTGAGTCGCAGCTTTCTCTCTAGGGGTTCCCAATCTGTTCACTTCCCTCATAAAGCAACACTCGAATCCCCATATCCCCGCTCTTCCCAGGTCTCACCAGCGCCCCCTGCTTCTGTCAAGTGTTTGACTCCTGCACAATCCTTTTGCATGTGAAAAAAACTGTTTTACAGCATGTTCACTATGTCTGGATAAAAATATAACGCTTTATTTTTCCTTACGTCCTCCCTCTTTTAATTTGAGTAAAAGGCACTGCATTTTCAGTGGTCTGCTGCTCTCATAAATCAAACTAAAAGGGAAAGTTTTCACACTTGTAAAGAACACCGCATACAACCACTGTTTCCCTGATAGTATTCAATAGTTCCTCAAACACCTTTTAATATGCAAACCATGAAAAAAAATGAAAACCTTCCTCTGGCAACCCTTATTATTTATTTCAGTCAAACAACAAAAAAATTCTGTGTTTTTTGCCTTCAAAACAGCATTAATTCTTCAAGGTACAGTTGCACACTTGCAGGAGCTCAGGCTTGAGTTCCTATCTGCAGGTAGTTTGCTCCAAACATTTCGGAGAACCAAACACAGTTTGTTTCTGGTCATCATCCTGCAGCAGAAAACATTTGAGGCAAGCATCCTTAGTCGTATTGCATGATTGACAAGTATCTGCACGTGCTTCGCAGCGTCAAACCTGACAACAACTTGCAGAACTTCAGCCATAAACATTTAAGGAACCTCCACCATGCTGAACTGTTGCCTATAGACACTCTTTTTATACCACTCTCCAGCTTTTCGACGAATAATCTGCTAAACATTTCCAAAATATTTCACCTTCTGCCAAACAAACCAGTTTTCAGTGGTGTTTGCCAGTTCTGAGTTAATTGCATTACTTCTGTATTCAAACGGTAACTAGCCTCTGCTGCACAAGATATCTTGGCCGACCAATACGTCTAGGATCCTCAATGTTGCCCGTATCTTTGTGCATCTTCATCAGCACATCTTTCTCTAGGAGAGACCTTGTTGATGCAGAAACTATCTTGTGTATTGTTGCTGTGCTCAATCTTGCCTTGACAAGCAACTCTTTCTCAACCGCACCTTAGTTGCAGAGACTGTTCCGCACCTAGTTATAAGCCTCCCACACAGCTGTTTTTATTTCGGTTCATGACTGGGTTTAATCAGTAGCCGTTTTGTGTACTTGGTGGATCATACACCTGACTTTAATCATAGAAAATCTCGAAAACTCTTCTTTGCAGGTGCTATATAGCACTTTATGCTTGAAAGAACCCTTTGAGCTCTTGTTGGTTCTTTACTGGTTCTTCGTGGTTTTTGAGGTTCTGTTATAGCACTTTGTTATCGTTAAGAACCTGTTATTTGCCTCTTGGGTACTTCTGGTTCTAAAGTAGTTGTGTGTTGTTTTTAATGTGCTAAATACAGATGCTGATCATATAAATCATGCCGAAGATTATTTATTTCATACATTTGATGGTTGGTTCTATGTAGCACGTGTTCAATTGCAGTAAAAAAAGGTTCCCCTATGATTACAAGCCAGATTTGGTTCTATTTAGAGCCTTTTTATAGTGGAAGTAGAAGAATTAGAGCTGGTTTGAAGGCAAGAGGAATGTATATTTTTCAAAGTGGTCTTTTATATCAATTTTAAAATCATCGTTTGGCTTTATGAGAAATGTATTTTTAGCAAATACCGTTGCCTCAGAATGGACAGGTGTGCTGTTTAAACCATGTGTTTTAGGCTTCGCCGTCAGTGCGTGCCACGGAGAGCATTAGATCACCTCGCAGACGCAGGAGGGAACAGAACACACTCTCCAGAATCTTCAACCTGGTGAGCTGGAAGCAAAAATAGTGCTGAGAACACTTTGACACACTGAACTTTCTCTTTAGAGGGTGTTCTTAACCAAGCTCAATTAAGCTTCAATGGAGTGCCTTTTTAAATGCTTTCAAAGAAACCAATTTCCTCATCTTGATGTAATTAAAGCTATTAAAACGTTCAGGAAGAGACATCAGCTTCTAAAAAAGTGAATCTGCTTCATGAGATTATTGATTATCTGTGATTTCTCACAATCAATAAGAGCTCTGCAGTCTTTCAGTGTCTCCGGATCGATCAACATTAATATTTTTACGTCGTATCACAGTTATTTATTGAGAGGTTAATGGTAATCACGCTCCCAGGTGCAAGGCTTTCACGCCGCGTAAGCCTCCATCTCAACGATTCCCAAAAGAAACTCATTTTCAGCGGCTTAAGGAACATCACCTGCTACTGAAAGGGATCCTTCACATGGAAATGAAACGTCTCTCTCTTTTCCTCACCTTCAAGTCTTTCATAGCTAGTGAGACTTCCGTTTTTCTTGGTGGAATTAGGATGTAAATTACCAGTTCTCAGATGGTTATGAAGGACAAACTGAAGCAGTAATTGCGTATTTCAAGGTACTATACTGCGTTTTTTTGTACAGATTTTTAAACAAATGGATTTGGATGTCCCCATTGAGTGTTTCCAAGTCTTTAGCCAATCGTTTATAGCCGTGGTTGAGGACTAGTGGATCCAGAATGTCTGTATTATATGATACAGTAGAGGCCCCTCCTCACCGATCCGAAACAGGAAGGAGCTATTTCTTTCCAGCATGAAAATGTGTGATGAGCGCCACCGAGTGGCTCTTTTACGTCCTACTCATGTCATCAAAAGAGTTTTCCTTGGAAAAAAAAAAAACAATCCGAAACTCTTTTACTACGTTGGCCCCACTCATTCGCTCAAATGTGTGAGCTTCGGTTGGTGCCCGTGGTTTTCGATCTTGGTGCGTTCAGACCGAAATATATATATATATCTTTAGATTGTGTCTAAATGAGTTCTTTAGGTCTAGAACTAGTTTTACAATAGGGGAAATTTTTGAACATGGACAAAGAAACTATTTGGCATTTTGGTAATGAAATTCAGGAGGAACCGGGAAGTTAATTAGCCGCCCGGCTGCAGGTACTCAAAGTGAAGATGACGATTATTTGCTTCTTTGAGTGATTCTAGTCACTTCTGAAACTTCTTTACCTTTTTTGTCTTTATTTAATAGCTGTTGGTACACAATTATCCTTGACTCCCATTATAAATGATACGGGAGAAATATTAGAAAACCAGCTCTCTCCATCTTTTAAAATGCGAACGTTAGAGCTGCCCCCTAGTGGAAGGTAATAAATGCTTTGACACAACAAGACCTTAGCCTTCTCATCACTGGAGTCTCAAAACTGAATTAAACGCTTTTATTTCAACGATGGACCATTAAATAAATAGTAACCCAACTGGCTCTGCCATTTATAGCTCCAAGAAGCCTCCAACCTTCTGTCACGCTGGGGTCTTTGGGCGCTTCCTGGCTCCATAGCTCTTTCATGGATGGTTCACCTGGTACACATTCCACTCTCGCCAAATAGTGAAATGAGTTGCGTGACCATCTTACGCATCTCAGTGAGTTTCCCCCCTCCTCTCTTTTTCATGACCGTTTCAAGAATGGTCAAACTTTCAGCTTCCTCTACAGACTTTCCATTGTGCCACTACTTGGACATGTGTTCTGGGTGCAGTACCCATCCAGGTACTTTGCAAAGAATTGCAAAACATTCTACACAATAACTAGCTAAAATGTACTGAAAGCAATCAAAACTTCTCATGTTCTCAGAGTGTCTTCAGTGATGATTTTAAAGGGAAATTGCCAGGTTGCACGCATGGCATTGCTAAACTATAAACGCCACTTATTGTATTTCCACCTACTTCGAGTCTCGGCACTGAATTTGGTTTCACCAAACCACAGAAGATGGTCTGCACCTCCTTGGAAGTTTATTATAGTGTGGCGAATTGACACACTATAATTCCTGTCACCAACACTGAATGTTTCCACCACCATGCTTAACGGTAGGGGTGGGTTTGTAGATTCATAGGTGGCTCTTGATGTCAAATTTTCCAAATGGTCAATGGTACTATGATTGTCAAACCAGTCCAGTTGTAGTTAAACGGTTTTAGCTTGGAAACAATCTTTTTCACAAATGATTGAGTTTGGCAGGTTTCCAGAAATCATTCTGATGTAAATCATGTACAAGTTTGAAACACAAACCGTACAGAATCTCTACCTCTTCTGCTCTTTTGGCTAATTTCTTTTTTCTCCATTGTGCATCCTTCACATGACAATCTCAGCTGAATCAAGGACACAATCACATCGGACCAGCTCTCTTCCTCCATTACGCTGTCGAGCAGGAACGCTGAGTGCTCAGATCACTCTTTTAGAAACACAACAAAGCTTGTTATCGGCGGATAATGCTTCTACAATACAGATGACACAACCTTATGTTATTTTTATTATTAGCCGTGACACTGAACAGCCATTCTTCTCCCATTCGCTTTCCGCTATGAGCCATTTCAGCGCAAGCTTTAGAATTCATTCCTTTTATAAGCAATGTTTTATAACCCAACAGAAGCTCTCTAACACGATGATGACCATGATGGATTTCTCTTCAATCTCAGGGAGAAAGCCGATCTCGCTCGCCTCCCAAACGCTGGAGCACCATCTTCTGAGCCCTTCTGCGAGCAGAACACCACCAGAATGGAACCAGACAAGATGCCAGAACTTGAGAGGGAGGACTCACAAGCCAACGAGAGTTTAACCCACTAACCATCTTCGCTTTAATGTTGATTTTGTGAGCGCTAAGCTATTGCTGCTATAACACTCGTTGGAGGATGGCATCAGTGCCCGAACGTTCTCAGAACTTCTCCACTGGTGTCAATCAGTTGTTCAATAAAATGTACATTTTTTTTAAGGTTTCATTTATTTTCTGACCTTTTATGTAACACTAGGAGAGCTATATAAACACACAGACAAAAAAAGACATTTTAATAACGTCTTAGCCTTTCTGAAATTATCTTTCAATAAACAACCAATACACTCAAAGTAGGTGAAGTAGGTTAAATCTTTGCCAGTTTTCACCAGAGCACAATTGAGGTTAGGTTTAGAAGAAGTTTAACAGAATAAAATACTTTCCCTCGATCAGCACATATAGAGGCGGTCCATGTTATCTACCTTATAAATGGATGATAGGGACCTTCTACATATAACAGAGCATGAATCATGACTGATAAAGATGGCAACATCAAAAAGTGCCTCAAAATGATTATTACCCACCAACGCGCCGCAGGTTTTGCAGAGACGGAGCTATACAGAAATTGTGTTTTGAGATTAAAGATCTTTAATGTCTGTACATTCGAGTGTTTAAACACATTTAGTCTTTGTGCCACGTTGAGCTCCGGTAGGCATCGATGCCAAGTGTATCTGTGCATGTTCTTGTTAATTGCGGTCTGTGTTGGATTCTTTAGTTAAAATGATTACTGTAAACGATTATTAAACGATTATTTTCTTCAAACGCTAACCAAAAGCAATTTTATGGAATATACAACCATTTCTGGTGGAATGAATGCCCTCTAATTCTGCACTGAAGTGTTTTTGTGGTAAAACCGTCTTTGCATGTCGTCCGCGTTGTCGCATGTGACATTTCTGTCTTTTCCTAACAATAGTTCTGTCTTTTCTTGAACGTGGCATCTCGGTGAATTCAATAGGAAATAGACGCTGGGGACATGAAGGTTGTGATACGAGGAAAAGATGAAGGGGACATGAAAGTGACAGGAAGATATTGAAAAAAATGGGGAATTTCGAAAGAGTGCGGTGAAGTTTATTCAGCTGAATTTTATTCCTGTGATGTTCTCATGTGTTTTAATGTTTGCTGTGCCGTGTCTCACACTCTCTTCATGTATGTGTCGGTTCTGAAATAGTGCTGAATAAACATTAGATCGAATATTCTGCCCATCAGCGCTGGATTTGTCTCAAAATGGTGCTACACTTCTATAATGCATGGAATATTTTGAAGTGGTCGAGTCTTCTGACGTAATCTCTTTAACCATCACGCTTATTTATAAAGTAACATCAAATAAAGGACACGAAATGTATTTAATTCTGCTGTGTCTGTCTGCATTTCTTGATTCTCTTTGACCATTTGATCGCCCACTGAAGGCTGCAATCCACAGAAACTCAGTTCAAAATTATCAAATACATGAATGCTTTATCATCCTTCAAAGACTTGCGTCCTTCATGCACAAAAGTCTATAGCACAGTGTTTAGAGGCTTCTCTTGAGTGACATTATACTGGCGCAGAAATGCAGCTAGTGATTTCACTGACCCAGAATCAGTTTTACGTCAGAATCCAAACACACTTCATCCAGGGGCTGCATTGTTTTTCTGCAACAGTATTTCATAAAGTACCTTTTTCTTGATATTAAACAATAGACCGGTTAATTTAAGCACTTCCTGTTTTGATAGGAAAGTTACGAAACATCCGTCAAATAGACGCAGCTTTGTCTGTTAATATGCATGAGAAACTATCCAATCAGTAAAGGGTTTCATGAATGAGATAAATACTCATTAGACTGGCGTTTACCTGGGGCATCCATTCGTTCTGAAACATTTGTTTGGTGCTTTTGAGCCATGCCTCAATCAATGCAAATTTATCCGTCGTAAAAGCGTTGTTTTAGGCTGTTTTCTGTATGTGAACTATTCGTTTAAGTTTACATTTATATTAACCCTTAGAAGTCTCTGCACGGACTGGAGCGTGTATCAAACACCGCTGTTTTGAATTTAGTAGGAAAGACACGACCCTGACTCCTAAATGTCTTTTTTTTTTTTTTCAAAATGTTTCAAAAAGTTTAGATATTTTTCGTTTTAACAAAACATTACAAGAGTTATAACACACATTTTCAAGGTTAAATGAAAGGATTTTACAGACCTCATATCAGTGCCATCTAGTGGTGAACTGAAGGGACAACCCTTAGAAGTACACGACCTGCGATATGGTTTGTGTTTTTCTGGCACAAAAAAGCACAATGGAACAAAAAGTGCTTGGAACAGTGGTTTAGGAGATTTTTATTGTAAAAAATTACAATTTAATACTAGAAATTGTATTTTATTGTACAATTGCAGGTGTGTTGTCGATTATTGTGTAATGTAATGAAAAAGAAACTGGGGTTGTGCTTAAAGAATTGTATTAGAGAAAGCACTCAAAAAGGCCCTAGACTTCTAAGGGTTAAAATACAGTTGAAAATGTTAAGCCTTCCTGAACAAAATTGTATTTTTTTTTTATATATTTTTACAGTTAATGATTGTTCAGAATTACATTTTAAATCTGGGGAACACTCCATTCTATGTAGATGGTTATATACCTTTAAAAATATATTAAACTTAAACAATTTAAAAATGAAAACGGCTAAGGTCAATAATATTAGCCCATTTTAGCAATTATTACTTTGATTGGCTGTAGAACAAACCACAGTTGTGCAATAATTTGCTATTTTAGCCTAATTTGCATGATTAATAATCAACATTTAGATTGCGCTTTAAGATGATGATTAGCATCTTACATAACAACAAAAAAAAAAAAAAAAAAAAAACAGAAAAACCCGGCACCGGCAATGACAAAATAATCTGGATACACACATTTATCAGAGAACTGCAGTGAGAAGCATCATCAAGACGTTTATAGAGGCCAAGACGAGCAGAGACAAGATTTGAGCTCAAAGACTTCAGAAAGAAAACTGGAGAAAGCGGTTTGTAAAAACCCAGGAAACTGGGAGGCACTAGTGCCAAATCTGGAATTGATATCTCTACGAAGAGGTCAACAAAGCTAGATAAATGCAGATGGGTGGAGAAAGAAGATGGATGCCATATAACTAAAGGCTATTATCAGACTTTCAGACGGCTTATATAAATGTTTTTTCTAATGGTCGGTTGGTCTTGGTTATATATTAACTTCTATTTGCGCAACAAAACTCAAATCTTCCAGAATAAACTATTTTGTCCATAAATGTGTTTTTTATTAACATTTTAATCCAATGTAGAATTTCAAATGGATGATATACATTACAGTACTTTGGAAAGAAGACTGGAGAGAGGGTTTCTAAACACCCATGAAAACTAGAAAGACAAACTCAGCCAAATCTGAAATGTAAAGGTCTACGATGATGTGATAAAGATATCAATTCAAAAATATATATCATTAATTAAAATAGACATTTGATAAAAATCGTATTTTTAAAATAATTGTGCTTTAAGTTAAAAGATGTTTTGCCTGTCCAATTAAAACTAATTAAAAAAATGTAAAAATAAAAAAATTACATACACATTATTTATTTATATATATATATAGTTTTTTTTTTTTTGATGAATATAGAATAATGAATATTTATGTAAAATAATTATGTGCTTGAAGCTAAAATTTGTCTGTCAAAATAAAAAAAACTAAATAGAATAATTACTACATTTAATTTTTTATTTAGACCAACAAAACAAATCTATATATAGTTTCAATTATTCATTTAAACAAAAAATTGTTTTATTTTTGGACAAGCATTACATCACATAAATGTAAACCAACAAATTTGCAAGTGCTCCACCCTGACAAAAGTTGTTGAATGTGAGGACTTACCGACACCATTTATTCAGAAATCCCTCATGTGCCCGAGAAGAACCCGCTTCTCTCCAGATTCAAGATGAAACGCCAAGATTGAGGCAAATGAGCAAACAGTGGAGCAGGGACAGCTGCTAACAGTTTGGGTAATGAGTGGAGAGACCGGAGGGTTATGGGTAATGTAGTGTATAACCACCTTAGCTTATTGCTACAACACAATATTGAATGTTTTCCATTATTTTGATGATTCGGATTTGGGTTTTGTAATGGATACAAACTCAAAAGTGCCTCACATTTACTTGCATTGAATTTGGATGAGAAGAGATCATCATTTAATTTGAAGATTCTCTGGAAACATTGTTAGAAAGAACCGTGACCTTTGCATGCTGTGTTCCGCCTTGTCATTTGTGAACAACACAGGGAGACGTCCGGACCTTCCTCTCTTAAAATAGATCTCTTCAAAGGTCACTGAAAATAATTATTTCTAAATTCATATAAAAGCTGTGGTTTTTGTAATGTGTAAAACCGAATGCACTGATGAGATTAAAATAATTAGGTTTTATTTAAAAGAAAAAGGACATGGCTGGTAACTTGTTAATCAGGGAAATCATTAAAAGGTGAATGTTTGAAGAGGTTTTGACATTTATAAACACAACATCTGTCTACACTCTTTCTGGCCAAATCACCTTCGACGTTAAGATCATACTGCCACCTACTGGAGTGGTTCTCTCATGAAGTGGTTGTGTGTTTTCTTCTAGACATTTTTTAAAACTTTGGCAAAAAATATGGTAAAAATGACCGTAATGTAAGTATTTTAGTAGTTTATATTCTCGTTTTCATCTTCACTCCATATAAAACATGTAGAGCCGAAAACAATCACAGCTTTCATGACTAATTTTACCAATAACTGCCAGTCTAGAGTTCTAAAAGCGATTGTTTGATTGTTTTTTTTTCTAACATTTTTTATTTTCCATTATATTAGCATAAATATATATAAAAAAAGTAAAGAAACCTACAATTTATTGCTTAATCACATCAAACACTATTAAGGATCCTAATTGTCAAATAAAATTGTTCCACTTTTAGGATATTATATTAAAACAATTCTTCAGAAAGTTGGGGAAAGATGAAAAAAAAAACCACACAAAATATTATTCACAATTGAGACAGAGAAGCTTTGTTAGCGGTAATCATGTCAATATCAATAGACCACAAGGAAACTAGTGTCATTAAGGTTCTATTTTTTTCTTACCATTGTCATAAGGTTTAAGAGAATTTATTGAAAAAATTGTGAAAGATAGGCAACACGGTGGAGTAGTTAGGAGGTTGCCAGTTCGAGGCTCGCCGGTGACCTTCCTGTACGGAGTTTGCATGTTCTCCCCGTGCTTGCGTGGGTTTCCTCCGGGTTCGAAGATGAATGAATGAGAGAATTTTGAAAGATTTGAGGAGCGATCGTGTCCTTTGCTTGATGATCACTAAGAAAAATAAAACAAAATACCACATTTTTGCACGAAAATGTTAAATATTAAAGGTGTAATGAATAAAACGTTTGAGGAAATAATGTACTCCATTTTCTCTCCATATAAAAATACAAAGTGATGCTTTCACGTCACTTACAGGCTAATCATTTATTTACAAATAAATTCAGTTTCATTTCTTTCTTTCACACATCGTGAGTAAGTAGCTGATTCAAATCACAACATCTGGATCACTGTATGTACAAACATATGAAAGATTACAGAGATTCAGAAATAACTGTCTGACATAAAATGAGTGAAAACTCAACAAAGCCTAAAACAAGGGTCAATATCATAACACTGAAAGCGCCACGGTGTGATCACGTGACCCTTTCGCTCGTCATAATCACAGAATATTCCGTGGCTTCAAACACACTCTCGTGGCTTCAAGAGTTCACAAATGGACCATTTTCTATTTCACTCCGGAACATGTCACGTATGTTGCTTTGAACGTGATCCAAGTACATTTTTCTCACCAAAGTCCACATAAAAGAATGGAAAAAACATGGAAACGCTGGGACGTATGAAGAGAACCTGTCACTGGCTTCTTTGAAGAGAACGTGTTTGATCTGTTCTGGAAAATCTGAACAGAAATGACGAACATTGACACGTACTCAACCCACTCTCTCCCCCGAGCTCGGAAGCATAGCAACAGGTGTTTGTATTCTCTTAAAGAGTGAAACACTGCCCTCTAGCGTTTGCTGGGGTTGTTTACAGTGAGCTAGCGTGTTTTTTTTGGTACAATCGTGCATTTACTAATCATAAAAAACGCCCTTTGACACAAATAACCTCCATAGTTTATCAAACTACAGAGGCGACTGGTAGGATTGGAGGGCTAGATTAATTTAGAAAACGGCTAAAAATATGTTTTATTACCACCACATTGGTTTGTTTTCTGGCTTTACCAAAATTTGCTATAAAGCAGTCCATTCTGGTTCTGATCCTGGTGTTTCAAAATAATACAAGGAAAGCAGAATACAGCATCGGCTTCACCATATCCACCTAGTCTAGTCTTCTTTTTGTACCACAAGCTATATCTTTTCTTCCTCTGTCTTTTGAAAGCTGACCCATGTCAAGATGATCCTGCCCAAGCTCCTTTAAATTAAGTTTCTCCTGATATCTCTCAAGCTGTGAAAATTAAAGTGATTTATCAGAATTTTCTTGTGCCATTTTTTCACAAAAATTCACCTCTGTCTGGCACAGTATCAGTGGTGAGGAAGAAAGCCAACAAAATGGGCATTGGTATGTGAATCCATACAGCTGTGATAAACTGGGCACAGGACGTCTGCGCCATGGACTCTCCCAATGTAATATATTGAAATATCTTGAGCAAGGCTATTGGCTCATTGCACTGTGCCCCAATTTGGTGTAAACAACCCCCATTTATTTACCTCTGAGCAATTGAAGCAACGTACATTCAAATAAAGAGTTTACTTGCCAAACTTTATTCCACATGAATATGCGACATAAATAGTTTTGTGTATTATGTAAAGTCTTATTCACATTTAGGCCAAGGATGAGTGAGTGTTGGGACAGGAGGCTGTTCTGACAGAATTTCTTCCATGAAAAAAGTAGTTCTGATAATAGTTTCATTTGTTTTCATCAACTAAAAAAAATACACACAATTTTGCTGCTTTTTGGTTCATGAAATGAAGGAGTTTATACGGAATCTACAAGTAACTAGATGGCTAAAGTTTTGTGAAAAAACTGTGATGTTGGCTTTTAAAAGTGTCAGTTAAAAGTATTGTTATTAGCAAAATCCAATGGTTGCCAAGGTAGGATGCCATTATGGGTAATATAAACCAACCCCATGTCTTTATCATTTACCAAAGCCAAGATAGAGTTCAGAAAATATGGTTGCTAGGGTAAATAATGTGGTTGCCAGGGAAAAAAAAAACATTGCTCTTTGAAGTTTCATTTTGAAGATATTTTCGTTGCCGTTTCCTAATTTTATTGTTATTAACATTATTAATTTACATTTTTATCACCTTCTTTGGTTCAAATACTTTTGCAGAGAGGTTGGTATGTTCTCACACAGACTGATAACCTCCACAAGTGTGGTCACTTTGTCGTTTCTATGAGGTTTTCAGTTACAGTTTTACAAAGTTTGACCCCATGTAAAGATCTCAGACTTGAACGCTTGCTAGACTGTTTCAAAAACTGTGAAGTAAATTAATTTAAAGCATAATTTTATATTTCTTCTGCACAATGTACAAAACACTGCTTTCCACCTGTTGCGTGGACTGTGAAAGGTGCCAGATGAGCCAGCAGAGGGCAGTAGCATCTCTAAGAGAAATGAAGTGACCACAAGACTTTGATTATCCATCCATCTATCGTTCCCATCATCCATCCATCGATCCTTGCGTGTGAACCTGCACGAATAAGCAAAGCTGAGAGAGGTGAAGCTTTCGGTTCTCTAAGGTTTGGGTGTTGCTCTGGGGAAGTCATGGCACATATCTCCCTCATGGAGGATTTAAGCACACAGGGATTTCCACCCAAGCAAGGCTCCACACCAGCCCGGCCATCTGTCTCTCTCTCTCTCTCCTTCACCCCAACCCCCCCGCCCCCCTCCGTCTCCTCTTTGCATGTGCATATCTGAGATTGGTCAGATTTACATGCTATTATGCCAATGTCATAGTAACTCTATAATTTTAAAAATAATCTGAGAATCAGATTTGAGGTTGTATTTATGTTAGGATGTAGTAACATTCAGTCTGGTTGATTTTTGTGTGTGGTTATTGATCATCTTCAGATTGTTTTAATGTTGTAGCTGTTTCAAAATCTTATACAAACAGTAAAATAATGAGTAAATATTATTTTTGAGTTGAGATGGCATGGGTTTTATACTGAGATTAGGACTCTTCAATGATTAACCAGTTATATGTAAAACAAATGTTTAACAAAGATGTCACTGAACAAAAGGATCATCTGTGCAACTTGAACATTGATCAAGGGTCAGGTTTAAATCTTGAAAACAGGAAAATGTGGGGCAACTGGAGAAATATCCTGTCAAGAAATCCCATCATTTTATTTCATAAGTGACTAAAGAAAATGCCTTCATAACAATATGTGAAAGAATGAAGTTTCATTTTTGAAAAATCTTAGGCGGGTTTTGGCAAATCTTTACAAGATGCAAAGGAGTAAAATCGAAATTAAAGAAATATCTGGAGTTACAACATTTTTGACTTCCAACCAGCATCATTTCTTATTGATTTATATTCGGGTGTAGGATCCAGCAATTTTTCCAAACAGGTGCTGATGATCCTTATGAAAATTGAAACCCAGAAATGAACTGAAACAGCTGTGTAGGAGGCTTAAACTCTGCTACCAAGGTGAGGTTTCAAAGACATAGCAAGATTGAGGGCAGCAACTAGACACAAGGTAGTTATTCTACATCAACAAGGTCTCCCCCAAAAATGTCAACGCATACTGAGGTTTAAAAATGTGCCATTTACGCACTTTTGAAGAAGCCCAAAGATCATACACAACCGATTTGCAGTAGACCCAGTGGTCTGAGAAATTTTAGCAATTAAAGCTAAAAGTGTAATCAGATCAAAAGTGACATCCTAACCAGAAGTCGTCTTCATGGAAGAGTTGCAGCCATTAAAACCATACCTCCATCATTGAAACAAGGCCAATTAACTCAGGGTTGGATGAAAACACATGAGCTGCAATTAAAAAAATGGCAGCAGGTGCTCTGGACTGATGAATTGTAACTTTTTGGCGATGCAGAAAGCAGTTGTGGTGTGTCTGCAGGCAACAGCGATGCATGGTGGTGGTTCCTTGAACATGTAGTGCTGACGGAGCAAATGAGTCAGGATTTATGGTTTTATCAATGCTGAGAAAAACGGGCAGATGTTTACCCTGTATTTAGGATCTAGAGAAATTGCTGCTATTCTGAAGGTTAACCGCGGTCCCACCGAATGTTGATTTCATTTGGTTCATTTTTTCCCACCTGCCTAAAAACTTTTGCCCCAGTATTATTTTATCATGGCACACATTTGCATATTTGCTTTTCGGGAAATCACTGACGTAACATGGGGTCAAACTTTGTTAAACTGAAAACCTCATAGAAACTTCAAACAGACAGTACCTGTGGATGTTATTGGTCTATGCAAGAACATACTAAAACAACTGTGCAAAAGTATTTGAACTCTAGGGGGGATTAAATATTTAGCATTGAATTATAATGGCTATTGAAAATACATAGGAAATGGCAATGAAAATGTCTTCAAGGTGGCTGCCAAGCAACCAAACTGTTTAGCCTAGCAACAAAGCTTTCGTAAATGATAAAGACACAGGGGTTGGTTTATAAAACTTAAAGTGACATCATATTATGTTATTGACCCCTCCATAGCAGCTCGACTTTACCATAGCAACCATTTTGGCATATTTGGCAGATTTGAACTCTAGAGGGGATTAAACGGCTATTGAAAATACATAGGAAATGGCAATGAAAATGTCTTCAAGGTGGCTGCCTAGCAACCAAATTGTTCAGCCTAGCAACAAAGCTTTCGTAAATGATAAAGATACAGGGGTTGGTTTATAAAACTTAATGTGACATCATATTATGTTCTTGACCCTTCCATAGCAACCAGACTTTACCATAGCAACCATTTTGGCATATCGCTATCTCATCTAAAGAAAATCATAGAGACATGGCCAAGCAACCAAACTGTTTACCCTAGCAACAAAGCTTTTGTATATGATAAAGACACCGGGGTTTGTTTATAAAACTTAAAGTGACATCATATTATGTTATTGACCCCTCCATAGCAACCTGACTTTACCATAGCAACCATTTTGGCATATCGCTATCTCATCTAAGGAAAATCATAGAGACATGGGGGTTTCTTTATATTACTCTGCATGGGGAATGTTGTATGATATCACTGACTCTTCCATCGCAACCAAAAATTCTACCTTGGCAACCATTTCATTTTGCTTCTTTTAAATGGACCTTTTACAAGCCATCTAGTCCACCTTTAGCCATGTTGTTCCGTTTCAAATATTGAAGTTACAATGAAGTTTAAGTGTAACTCTAAGTAATAAAATGGAAAAATCTGTTTAGACACCAATTGACCAGTTTTCATCCCAAAAACAAACTTAGGTTAATTGGTGATTCAATAGTAAATGTTTACCAGTCACTAGAGCAGTGCAAGGTGGAAAGGCTCCTACTCCGATGATGAGTAAACAGGTAAAGTAGCGGTGCGTGGATTAACAAAGTTCTGAGCCGCAAAACAGTCAAAGTGACTTCAGGACAGATAATAAAAGGCTGCAGTACAGCTCCTGCTCTGAGGTAATGTCATAAACAGCATTTCCTCTGTGCCCTGACACAGGCGATCCATCCTGAGCAGCCGTGACAAGCACACAAAGCTCTTTATTCCCTTCTTATGCTGTTTTAATAGAGCCAATCTCCTGTCCCAAAACTAATTACAGGTACAAAGAGACACAGGCAGATGAAAGCACCTCTGCTCTGACTGATGATGAGAGCCCAAATTAATGTGATTTGTGCAGTAATGGACAAGTTTCTGCAGATTCTCCAAGTTCTGCTCAGTCATCGAAGCAGTATTTCTAGTCATCTTGGAGTCAGGGATGCAGGCGACACACACAAAGGCTGGAGGTTCAGCCGTAGACTATAGGAAGCCCCGGGGGAGTTACAGAGATCATCGTTTCAGTCAATGCCCTTGAGCAAGAACCTAAAGCTGCTCCAGGCAGAGCAGCCCTGCTCTCAGTGCTCATAAAACCTCCTTAAAACATCCCCAAAAAACCTCCAGGGAGACAATCGCTGCTTTGTAACCAATGCAATACTATATGAATGTCATAGAAATAAAAAAGATTTAAGAGTGAAACGCAGACGTCAACTTTACAAAGAGTACTTTAAAAAATGTGAATCCGTTATTTTCATTAATGAACAAAATGCTGTGAATAAACAACCGATAGATTTGTTGAGGCTCTGTGGGGGCCAGTACTTCTTGTTGTTGCTGAAGCTAGTTCTTAATTCCTTTGTCTGAATGTTTGATGTGATTGTCCTGCTGAAGAATACATTTGTTGCCAACCACAACTCCCTGTATGATCGGTAAATATTGTATTAATCCTGACAAAATTTCTACTTCCAATGCAACCCCACACAGTCATGCCACCTCCACCATGCTTGACTGGAGACACTCATTATTGTACTGCTCTTTAGCCCTTCAACAAAACAAACTACAACAAGACAATGGAGTTATGTTTTGTATTGTACACAGATCTTCCACAAAGACCATTTCTGGTCAGACGTAGGTGGCTAAACCTGCATCTGACGGCACATCACGACATTGTCCATCTACAATCTTCAACTCGTCCCATTTCTTTGCGATTTTTGAACAGCACATCTTGAAACCCCAGCTAATCCTTGTCTGGGAGAGACCATGTTGGTGCTGTAGAACCACCTTGGATCTGGTTGCTGTGCTTAAACTTGCCATGACCAGAAAGCATATTTCTCAGCATGACCTTTGTAGCAGAGTTTGGCTGTCTGCATCGAGTTTTAAACCTCCTACACTGCTGTTTCTGCTTCAGTTAAAGACTGGTTTTCGATTTATGTGTGATATTGATGATTATTAGCATCTTTTGGGTGTAATTGGTTGATCACACACGACTATTATCCTACAAAATCCTTTAAAGGGTAACAGTGGCAATGTCTTCAAGGTGGCTGTCTAGCAACCAAATTGTTCAGCCTAGCAACAAAGCTTTTGTAAATGATAAAAATACAGGGGTTGGTTTATAAAGCTTAAAGTGACATCATATTAAGTTATTGCCCCTTCCATAGCAACCTAACTTTACCATAGCAACCATTTTGGCATATCACTATCTTATCTAAAAAAAAAAATAGAGACATGACCTAGCAAAAGGGTAAAAGTTAAGGCAAAATAATTTTTTTTATTTAGTTTTTTTGTTTGTTCGCTCCCTTTGCATTTAGTAGGTTTTTAACATGAATGAATGATTATTTCTTTTTCTGAAAGCATTCTTTCTTCATGGTATACCCTCCTAATACCCACCTTCCCAGTTTAAACCTCCTACACAGCTGTTTCTGTTTCTAATAATGACTGGGTTTCAACTTACCACTACATTGATGATCTTTTGCTGATGTATATAATTAGTGGATTACACACCTGAATAAAACCCTACAAAATCCCTGATTTTGTGTTTGCTCATTTGCATCTTGCCAAAAAAAAAATTTGTTTACAGAACTTGCCTAAAACTTTTGAACAGTACTGTGCTTGTTTTGGAAACCTGCAAGAAATAATAGTCATAATACATAAATCATAATAGTTTGTTGATTATAGCAAGTGGCTCACAGAAATGATACAGAACAATATTTAGATGCACAATGGAGTTCCTATTTCGAATAATCCTCATTCTATCTTCTTTTCTAAGTATGCCGCACTAGTTAAGTATATCTTTGAGCAGAAAGGATAAGCAAAAAAGCAACTGAACATTGTTTCAAAGCTGAAAAGCAGCAGGAGTGATTGTAAACATCACACGTAAATGAGAAAACTCACAAAGAGTCGAGCACAGTTCACCTTAATTGTCTGAGGACTGAGCTTTGGTCTGGTTGTTTTTGTCTGAATAGATTAGTCCCCAGGTCAAAGTTTGCCGGCTCCTCGTCCCCCTCCCCCATCATGAAATATTCACCACGTTCTGCTGTTGTCAGAGCAACAGGCCTGACACCGCACATCAGAAAACAAGGGATTAAAGCCGAGGGGTTAAGTGTATAACTTGTGTGTTTGAAGCGCTGTGAGTTTGAGGAATCCTCGCATGTGCAGCGCCGCCTATTTTTAGACTTCCTTTTCCTGCAACATTCTTTTCATTATGTTTCGAGTCAGTGATATGTTATATGTCCCGGATTTAAAGTGGTTTCCTGTTTTGGTGCGGTGTCTCGAGATTGAATCATTAGTTCAAATGACTCACTGAACACAGATAGAAACACGTTATTCCGTTTCTCTTTAAAGCACACAGTTGGAGGTGAACAGGAAAAGCATTCTACACTTCTTGATGGAGCTCGTGAACTCTGACCCGCTTGAAGAATATTCACATGCTTCCTCCCCCACTATTCTCTCTCTCTCTGAATTGAAGCGTCTGTGATAAACAACAGGTTGCTAATTTCAGGTTCTTTTGCATGAAGGGTTGTGGATTAACAGAGCGGGGAACATGGAGTTCAATGATTTGGAGCGCACTGTTTTGGTGTCGGGCAAAGTGTGTAACTGACTGGATGAAAATTACATTCGAATTAAAAAAGATTTATTTTTAATCCTTCTCGTATGCCATCAATATCCCATTATTCTGACCATGCAATTCAGCATCTGCGTTTGTTTTTAATTTTCATTTAAAACAAAAGCTAGCTCAGTAATTAGACCCTGTTACAGTTCTGGGTTGGTGCAGTAGGTGCTATCATCCAATTATAATGCATATGATAAAATGTAAAGGCAGTTTTACACTGGGATTATTACTTTCTTAAGAGCAAATTAACACTTTGTGTTTTATTTGTGTACGTGTACAAAACTTTTACACCAAACCCACTCCTAATGCCAATTTTATCAATATTTTGTTACTTTTGATGAAAAATTGCACATATCTGAATTGTGTAGCTGGAGCAGATATCTGCTGGCTCAGACGAATGGTTTGAACATGTAATGATAACATTTATGTTTAGTTCCATTTCTACCCTTCCACTTTGCTCATTCACATGAGGTGAATGGGTGTCCCAGTTCTTTTTTGAATGATTGCAAATGGCTAAGAGGAATATCTGTATGACCTTGCACTTCAAGGAACCTCCAGTGGCCAGTGGTTTTGTGATTTAAAGATTTAACAAAAAACCATCTCTGAAAACAATTGCTAGTTTTAGAGGATTAATGCGCCATTATTAGCTCAATAACATTAATGTTACAGAATAGACTCATGTATGGCACATCAAACTCTCATATGTGTTGATATGTTAAAAAAATGCTTTTGTATTTGCTCATTCTTCAGAACCATGTGACTGATGTACTGTATTTGGCTTTGTAGGGGTGTCCCAATTCTTTTTTTGAATGACGACAAAGGGCTAAGAGGTATGGCTGCATGACCCTCCATTCCAAGGGTTCTCCGGAGACCCAAATATTTGTATTTTCATACTTATAGTTTTACAAATACAAAAAAAAAAACGTTCTTTATGTTCGATTCCATGACCAATATGCATATGTAGGTCATTTAAATTAAACAAGTGCTAGTTTTACAGGATTAATGCATTAATAGCCCAATAACCATAATGTTCATTTGCCAATCCTTCAGAACCGTTTGACTGATGTACTGTATATGGCATTGTAGGGGTGTCCCAATTCTTTTTTGAATAACGAAAAAGGGCTAAGAGGTATAGTGGCATCACCCTCCATTCCACAACCATTTGAAGATGACTTTGTAGGAGCACTCATCTTCAATGTAGGGGCAAGTGAGAGAAACAGAATACAGAACAGAAATAGCGAAATAAAATACAGGTGTAACCCTCCATAAGCGTATGCCTGACAACTGGCATAAATTATACATAGGCTACATGGTTTTATGTTATAGTTTTGTGAACTTTTTCCATTTACACAAAAGAAAAAGTAAACGTGTCGAAAGAGTTGTGAGTAAATGCTGTAAAAATAAACTTAAACAAGATGTTGTCAACTAAACAAACACATAATGTTCAAAAAAAAATCACATCCTCTCAATTCCCATCATGCCCAGACCCTAATATGCAAAAGGTTTTGTGTGTGTGAGAGGAATCATGGGGGGAATGAGTGCAGAACCCCCTCCCCCCACCACCATCCATCTCTCCCTCACCAACTTCCATGTCAAAAACAAGCTCAATCCCAAAGACCAGCAACAAGGCTTCATTCTTCCACACGTTTATAATGAACGCTTCTGAGTTCAGACTTTGTTCAAAAGAATTTTAAACTTCAAAACTAAACACATGACATACAAAAACAAATGACGTACAACTTTTAATATTCATGAATAACATTTCAATGTACTAAGATACTTCTAGAGATTGATCATATTCAAAACAAGAAACATATTAAGGTCTAAATGTGGAGTTTTGTGTGAAACGAAAACACATATTTGTGCCGACTGCTCAGATAAAGAACATAAAATAGTGTTAGTTGGCAGCTGTGTTGTTGGATAATGGTGGGAATGTGTTGATTAATGATCAAAGCCGTGAGACGGAATAGTGCGGTGTGGCTGCTGCTTAATGACAGGCTGAGTCTGCCATTAAATATGAGATGGGTAAGTGGAGATGAGCGACTCAGGTTGCATGAGTCTTTTCAGACCTGTGCTATTCACACTGGAACATTGCGAGTGGGTGGTGCTGGTGGAGAATTGTGGATTCACTGGGGCCCATCGGCAGCTGTCACAGCCTCTGCAGAGAGCGGCTGCACAATCTTCACATAGGTGTTCTGCAAACAATCAATGCCCCATCGGCTGCTGGAGGACTGAGAGTTGTGTAATGAAGGGAATTTCCATGAATTTTTCTTTAGAATTTTTAGGAACACTCCTCTTTTTTTTTAAACATTGGCTCATTCTTCATCTCCTGCCAGAAAATAACCGGTATTCGTAAATCTATTCAGCTGTTCTCCAGATTTAGACATTTAGCATAAATCGTTAGCTAGTAGCATTTTATAATAAAAGCAATTTGCACGCATTTAGTGTACATCTCCATTTTGAAACTCAAAACTTTTTGTTTAATATCATTGAGACTTTACTCCATTCTGCTTAAAATCCCAGGGCCTTTGTTGTCGTAACATGGCCACAGCAGGCAAAGGATTACAACACACCGCATGTAAAAATACATATTTGCAAAATGACCATATGGAATAGAAATCTGAAGAGCACGAGCTTCAAAACTCGGCTGGTAGATTGTTTCGAGCATCTTGGAGAACTAACCAAAGATCTATGGATGTTGCTTTCTAATATCCTTCTGTCTCTTCATGCAATCCAAGACACAGTTGATGATGTTGAGATCAGGGCTATGTGGGCGCCATTGAATCACTTGTTATTTTTTACGCTGAAGATAGTTTTCAGTGCCTTTGGTTGTTTCCTTGGTCTTCAGGAAACAGCACAACTAGAAACGCCAGTCTGCTTTTAATTGTTATTTTCTTGCAAATTCTTGTATAGCTAATTAACCCTCCCACGCAGCAGTTTCTGTTTATTACTGTGTTACAACTTATGCATGACAACTTATGTATGATCCATGGTGGATCATGCACTTGACTGTAAATCCAACAAAATGCCTGACTTTGTGTAAGTGTACCTATAAGAATTTATGCCGGTTTGAAGGCAAAATCAATAGTAATGCCAAATTTAGATTTTTTTCACTTTGCATTTTGCAAATATACCAAAACAGTCATTATTTATCTATTCAGACCTGCTGAAAATTTTGCACAGCACAGTAGAATTTGGAAACGTTTTTTTTTTTTTACTGAAATGCTACTGGTCTAATCAGAGTCAATGACCTATGCTAAGCTATGCTAATAAATGTAAATCCCCAGATCTATAGAAGGGCTGAAAAGAAAAAAAACAAAACTACTTTAACCTCATGTAAAAAAGAACAAATGCACCGGTGTCTTTGGCTGTCACAGCAACTGTTTGGAATGACGCAACACAGATATTATTTAATTTTGATTTCAAATATAATGTTTAAGTTTTAAAAAGGTTATTAGCTTTGATATTTTTAGTTTTATGACACATAATTGGCAAGGTAATTCAAATTAAAATGTGAGAAAATCATCTTCCATTTTCGTTTTACAGACCGATTTTATCAGTGACATCTAGTGGTAAAAAGAAGGGATAGACGTTGAAGGTTCAAGAGCTGTGATATGGCTTGTGTTTTCCAAAGTTCTTACAAAAAAACAACAACAATGCAACAAAAAGGGCTTGGAACAACAAGATTTAGGGTTCACATTGTTTTGACATTGTCTTTGCATTTTGGGGGAATTGTTTTTTTTTTTTTTTTACATGAAAACTGCTTGTTCTCAATTTTTGCACTGAAAAAAAGACAGAATTTACATTTGAATTTATTGTGTAATGTAATGGGAAAAAAATGCCATACAGCAAATTGTACTTTTGAGCCCGCAGACTTCTAAGGGTTAAGTTGATGCAGTTTTATAATATAAACTTAAAGCTATAGATTTTTGAATATGTTTTATTTATGCTACAAGAACATCACATAGCTTTGACTCCTTTTACACATTCTTAGCCATGGTAATGAAATTAAAACGGCACGTCATCTATCTCGCTTTAACACAGCTGCATGCTTGTGTACAGTACACTCCAGCTCTCTTCAACAGCAGAGTTGTGCATCAGGCAACTTTCTGCTGAACAAACAATAGTCAATGAAAGAGGGAGGAACCATCGCGCTCCAGGTGTCGCACCAGACGCACGGAGACACACGGGCTGCTGACGATCCGTCCCGATCTGGATGAGCATCGCTCGCTGTCATCACGTCGAAACCCCCGAACCGCAATCCCGAAGCGGAGGACCGGTTTGATTGCCATTTCCGCGCAGAAGTCCTCTGGAAACTGCGGATGCCATTCAGTTCGTCATCATTTCGGAGTGTCACCTTGCGTTTGAGCCGTTGCCCTCTACAACTTCATTACGTCATTTTAAAAAACCGAGGTAAGTTTGGACCAAAATCCGAGCGAGATGGCTCTCGAACGGTCCCGATAGTTGGGCACTTTGAAGAGGGAGATCGGGCAGGGGATTTCGCTTGAGCTAGCATTCGTGATGGGCATTGTTTGAGCGCTGCTCGAATTGAGATTAGATTAAGATTAGAGATCAATCTGTTGGCAGCTCACTTTAAATGACAGTTGCGCATGCAACCGTCGCGTTATAGTTGTTAAAACACTTTAAAAGCGCAAGGAGTCGCTAACCTCTGCCATAACCGATTCTGTTTGTTTATGCGCTATTTTTAGGAAGTTTCTCTTGGATCACTAGACCAAATATACTGGCTATTGATATACATTAAAGCTGGCTTTGTCGTGGTTATTACACCCACAAAATAAACAACATAACTGAATAATTTAATCATATACAAAATAGCATTTATCGCTCTTAATCCTTTGTAAATATAGCAAACATCCAAAAACAAATGAGAGAACAAAGCTGCAACGGCTTTCTCAAAATACGTTTCGGTCATTGTTGACAATTTTATCCTCACATATCAAAGCTGTGATGGTTTCACAGTTCATTTATTGAAAAGGTAGATTTTTTGTTGGTTTTTGAGAGTGAAACAAAGTAAGGCGCCTTTGATTCAAAAGAACCGACTCGTATGTAGCAACGGTGCTAAGTGATTTGAATCACTCATGAGTCGGAAGAGTCATTCGGTTGGGAATTGAATATTTAGGGGAATGGGTTTGCGCTGTTACTTAACGACATGAACCGAAGAATCGTTTTTATTATAGTTTTATCAAACTGTCTGTTCACGCAGAATCGTGTAAGTTTAATTGAAAACTGGGTGTTTGGTTCCCAATTCCGGGTGGCTGTTATGCATCTTGTATAGGCGGATTTCCGACTGTACAACCCGTTTTATACTATTAATTGTTAATTCATTATATTTTAGAATTTTTAATCCTAATAATTAAACTTAAGACAGCGAAAACATTTAGCCCCTAGCTGAAAAAAACGCACGGAGGCTAGCATTGAATCACGCTCTATTATCGATTTTGAGCAACATGACTTACTTTAAACAGAACGCAGGCTAATAAGTAATTTTTTCACCGTTATTGGCACAATATCGATCAATAGCCCAAATCCAGAGTTACTTTGGAAGCTTAACAGCCCAGGGCGGGGCTTTGGTGCTTTACTTTTTTGTTTTGTTCAGTTTTTTTCCTCCCCTCTCTCTCTCCCTGAAAGCTTGTCGGATGCTTGTCAGTTCGCATTTAGCTTACCATTATCAAGCTCAAAGCCTTTAGAGGACGACGCATTGCGTTTTACAGGGCATTTTTTGGATAAGGCTCCTGTTAAATTAGCATCTTGTCTATATGCGAGGAATAAAACATCTGAAAAGCTGCAGAGGATGTTCATGCTTCCCAAAGAATGTGCATGACTGATCTTTCACACAGGGACACTGAGACATAAAGGCAGATGGTAAGATACAGCTCACGGTTAAACTTATCAACGTGTTTTGGTGCATTATTTCTACCTTAACTGGTAATTATATCCCATTAAAACTTGCTGCTTAAGTTTGCATACTCATTTCCATACAAGCAAGGTCACTACTGCACTTGCTATATTGGGGACAAACTGTTAAACTGGTTTAGATGGTGTTTATAATGATAATGATCATTGTGGAAGGGAGGAGGTTGATGTGTGTGCTGAGGGCATTATTATCATGTCTGTCATGGTGCCAGGGAACATCTGCTGGTGTGAAACTGGGAGTTCATGTAACAGTCGAAGAAGTTGAGGTTTCGTGGTTAAATGGCCCCTGCAACAGGCTCTTTTGTTGTGTTATTAGCTGAATTTGCTGGCATAAGGGCTCCTGCTGGAATTGCGTCAGTGCACTGGTTAATACCCCTCCGCTTTGTGATGAGGGGCTCAGTTTTTGGCCATCCTGGCTTTGAATGGGATGTTTTTGGATCTTGCTCGTTATGTTGTTTCGCACTGGAGTCTGTTTGCAGGCTCACTTTTGTTGAGGGGGCATATTTGTAGAATTATGTTTGGTCAGGTGACTTGAAATGATGATAACATCTCTGAAGTAATCCTTTAAATCCAAAGTTTGCCAGTGTGCATATGTGGTTTAACCCTCCGATTGTGTTCCTTATGTGACCTACAAATAAAAAAGTGATCACAAATAATATATACAGTGTATATTATTCACGATGTGACAAAGTAGTGTACTTTTGCAATATTACCTTGTTTTCATTTAAAAATGCCTCATTTTAAATCTAAATGTACATTTATTTCTAAATTTCTAAAAGAAATGCAATTTTTTTTCGGAAACATTAAATTGAGAAGAAAAAAAAAGATTTGTGTGAAAACTATACATATTTCACTTTCATCAAAGTCTAATAGTATTAAAAAATATATTAAATATATATATTATATATAAAATGTAAATGTAGATTAAAAAAATATAAGAAACACAAAATTCCATAATCAATGACTGGTTTTCCTACCAAAATTCTTTAAATTCAATTAATCAACAAAACCACAAAATAAAGAATCAATACCAAGTTAAAGTGATTTATACACATGGAAAGTCCCAAACTTGCACAACAGCAATTATATTTGACCACAGCTTGCTTAAAAAAGTTCAAATTGCATTCAATTTATTTATTGATATGTTATGAACTGAAATAGTGCTGCACAGAAAGTTGCTTATCAGAAATCCACTTTAATTTTTTGTTTTTATAACTTCCAATTGTTGTCTTACTCCCTATAGATGACAAAACACAGCCTTATCAAAATTATATATCTCTAAGAAAGGCAAAAGGACATGTTTACTGACTGACGCCGCCATGATAGACGTTTTGTCTTGTGTTAATTTTGTAACTTAAAATGTAATTATTTATCCATTAAGTAGCCCGCACTTATGTGTCAGCTGTGAAAGAGGGATTATCTGAAGTATAAACATGAATAATGCAGCACTTACGTTTGCTATGGTAAAACACCCTTTTATGTCTTTAAAAACTGCCTTAGCAAAATAATAATAATAATCATTTTGGAGACCCTACAGTGGACCCTGGCCCTTAGTCATGCACACGTTGCCCTCTACCTACCAAAGAGTTTGATTTATTTAAAATTCAAATACCTAGAGAAGTTTAAAGTCACCTTTAATTAATGTGTAATAGAAAATAAAAACAAATATAACAAAGGGATTCAATTAAATAATATTAAACAAGTACAAAATCAAAGCTTTACTGTGTTAAACAACTTAACAGCTGTCAAGGGGCAAGAATTTGGAATATATAGATGACCCTAAACCCTACATTTCTGTGGTGGATGGGGAAGAATCGCATGGCCCTTCACTAAAGTCACTTCCTTTTTGTCTGCAGCTGTGCACCGTTTAGTGCTTTTAAGCGTCTGAGTGCACAACCTTGTGATGATATGACGATAACTTAATCTTTTGGTGCCGTTAGTAACTACTGAATAATAATAAGTCTCATCTTCTCACTCTTTTATTTTCCACAATAAATACACGTCTTTAAAAAAATCCTAAATTGTGTCCAGAAGAAGATGTAGAGTATATTTTCAGTTTTGTCGATACTTCCAAATGAGTTCAACGAGGTTCGCCACTCTTTTTCTAAAGGTATAGACGCAGTACTCGTAGCGAATGAGCTCTGCATTCAAACTCATGTTGTTCAACCATTTTACTCTATTCAACGTTTATGGATTGAACTTGTGCTGACCTTCCAGAGTTGACCCTCGACATTCTACCATGACTTAACAAGCATTTTCCAGTCCCCTTGCACCCTTAATAGCTCAAGATCCTTTGGCTGGAGGAAGGGAACATTCCCATTATCACTGGCTTTGAGCACAGCCAGTGGGGAGGCTAAAACAAAAGCACAAGGGTGGCATTGTGAGGGATCAGCTCTAGATTACTGAAATTCTTTTTCCCGCTGGACTGAATGAGCTTCTAGTTGCCCCATCTGGACTCTTGAGGAAAGCTTAAATTTGCAACTTTAATATTTTAATTCCTTTGTTATGCCGAAGCAATTTGATGCTGCTTAGCCATTAGTGTCATCTGCAATCAAAAGAAAGGATGTGATGCTTTAAGGAAGTACTGTAGTGGGAGAAGTGCTTTCTGTTGGTTAGTTGGTAAAACAGTACAAGGGAATTCGTGTTACTGTGTTGATTTTATTTTTAGATTCTTGGCATGATTAGCTGACTCTAGTTCAGTCTTGTTTTGATTGATTTGACTAAAGCCCTATTCAGACGGACCTACTTTTCCAAACAAAGTTTGAGTTTGAACTCTTTAAGACGACATCTTTCATTTCCTGTCCGGAATTGGATAGTACTAGTTTTCTATGAAAATGTTGGTGTCTTATTGCACAAGACCACTTGGTCAAAATGCACAGATTTATGTATTAAAGAGCAATATGGAATGTAAACATCCTTAATGGTGTAATGAATTTGCTGAAACAGCCTACTATCACAAGGGTTTATGTTTTCGCCCCCGATGCATTGGCGAAAAGTCTGGAAGTGTTACTCCTAAACTTTAGGTACGGCTGTGAATGTTAAAGGCATTTAAAGCCTAACTTTATTTTCTCTGACTCAATTTCAGATCCAAGTGCTCTATTTGATCTTTGTAATGAAGACAACAAGCTAAAAAGTTATTAGCATTCATTGGGAAATCTAATCCATGAATCCGCTAATAACGTTACAGGTCTGATTAGCGCATATTTATTTATTAGCATACCTTTGCACATCAAAATAGATTACTTTAGAACGTTCTTGTTCTTGGTAGCTTAAATGATGTGCTCGGTAGAAAACAGGAGGACAATCCAAGTTTATGAGCCCAGCGATGTAGTGCGAACGAAAAACAGAAGGGGACCAAGGATTTAACCCAGTGCAACCCCTGTGAGAAGCAAAAGAGCATTGAACACATCGGTCAAAAACTGCTGGTGGTTGATCATGCTGTTGTTAAAATATGTATTCTGCATGGACTTTGCAAAAACACAGTTCCGTTTCTAGCTCTGTTCAGTGATCGAACAGGAAACATTCGAATGTAAATGCCTCTACACACTGATTCAATTTTTGATGTGAAGTTTTGTGCGACAACTCGCCACGACTTGAAAACCATAGGCAGCAATGGGAGCTCACACATCTGAACGAACGAGTGGTACCAATGAAAACAAAGAGTTTTAGATGTTCTTCTGACATAGTAAGATTGTAAAGGCTTTCTTCACGTCTGTTAGCAAGCATTAGTGTTTTGAACTTGACATGAGCAGAGCTGCAATGTCTATTGAAGAGGGATGAAGAGCAAGTGGTCATCAGTGTTACAAGACCGTTGGAGTTGAGCATCATCGGTGAATCAGAATGTGGTGGAAGGGATATATTTACATTTGTAAAAATAGCAAAAAAGAGTCATTAAATCCAGTGTGTTTAAACAGTACGTAAAGTAAAGTGCAGATGTAATGATGGAAATATGGGGATATTGAAGAATTTACTGTGCAAAAAAATGTTCTGAGCAAGAGTTCAGGTGTTGGATGGCTTGGGGGAAGAAGCTGTGCTGTCTTGGTGTTTGTCCTTCTGCCATGTAAGAGCTCAAAGAGGTGATAGCCAGGACGTGTGGGGTGCAGATTCCCTCTGGAGGCGTACAGGTCCTGGAGAAGACGTAGGGTAACTCGAATGATCTTCTCAGCATTTCTCTGAAGTCTCCCTGATGTTTGATTTTGAGGCAGAGCTAAACCAAACAATGACGGAAGAGCAGAAAGCAGGTCATCTGAGTAGAACTGGATCAGTAGTGTCTGTGGGAAGTTGGAAGTACAGCCTCTACTGGGTCTTGATGGAGTGAGGAATCTACAGGAACCCCAGGAATCTACACTAATGCCACAGAGCTGTTTGTGATGGTGAGAGGGTGGTGGGCAGGGGGCCTTCTACCATATCTACAGTTTGGAGCATGTTGAGCTCCAGGTTGTTCTGACTGCACCACTTCCTGTTTGTATGCACCATCATGGATGAAACTAAAGGCAATAGAAGCACATCACTAGCAGCAGACTGATGACTTTCTTAGCAAACCCTAGCGCGACAGTAAGGGAGGATAAAATTGATTTTCTTTGTATCTTTGTAGATGATACTCCATGATTTTAGCCAAATAGAAAGAGTATCTGAGTTCCTTGAGGCCACATCCTGATCTAAATGGGTCTTCCTTTTCTGTTTTTGTCCATATTCGCATCTTCTCACCCCTCAGGATACCCCAACATGCTACACGACGCACTATGAAATGAAGAGCAATCCAACAGGTGGTTATATAACTCTAGCTCTAAAGCTATTTTGGCAAACCAGAAGCCTCTACAAGTGGAACGGGTGTTTCTGAAACTATTCCCCGTGGACTGAGTTGCAAAACATATCATGAACCATCAGCCATAACACATAGCAAAAGCTTGAATTTGATCATCATCATGCTCATCATGCAATTTAGTGGAAACGTGTGGTTGACAAATCCTATTTTTTACGCAAAAATGACTACTGTTGAGTTTCAAAGCATGGTTCATCATCTCAGTTGTCAACAGGTTTCCACAGGTTGTGATCCTGTTGGGTTTACAGGTTCCTTGAATGTCATCAACTCATAACCAGCAACAAATCCTGTTATGAGATCAGTTTAAAAATAGTTTCATCCTTAATAGTAATTGCTGTAAATAAAAAAAAATAATTAAAAAGCAACGTACATTGACAGATCGTATAACATTCTTGAAATGATCATTTTGCAAAGTGAACGATGAGTAAATATTTTTCCAAAGTTTGACACATTTGACATGACTAAAGCCACATTTGACACATTGAAGAAGTGAATGAGTTCTCTCTGTTTGATGCATAGCGGGCACCACAGCGGGCAGCTTCAACACGCGTGGGCAACATGTGGACGGTAATCCTGCTATTAGGTTAATCTGCTCAACCCACCAATCAATAGAGAGCACACCCCTCCTCCATCGCTCCATCCATCAGAGCACTGGAACGGGCAAAATTAGAGCCGAAAAAAAAATGATTTAATCACTAGGATTAAGTGCAACTGAAGGGGGGTGGGGGGAGGAGACTGCGTCAAGAGTTTAATTTGCAGAGTTAAGACGTCCAGGTTCGGAGTGAACAGATGTCTTTCTAAATTGGTGATTTTGGTTTGATTATAGTTCTGTTTGTCAATTTTTGCTGTTGGTTTAGTCAGTAATTGGTGAGTTTTGAGAAAAATGCTTGACTCCCATATTTTCCCTGCAGTTGATCACTTGAGAAATGGCTAAAATTATTATTTTTTTTACTTTTCTGTTTAAGCTAGCGATAAAAACAGTAAATTACAAGTGAAATTAGAAGTCAAATATTAAAGTAAAGTAAATATGGAAGTAAAATAATACAGTAGTATATTTTTGTAAAGTTGCTTGGTGTTTATATGAATTTTTACACCATCTATTACTATGTAATTATATTACATTTTTAATTTACACAATTTTATTGGGATTTATGTTAACAGCCAAAAGCTATAAAGAAAAACAAAAGCAAATAAAACTTGTTTATATTTGTATGCAAATAGTCTACTTTATAATAAAAGAGCAAATAAACAAATAAAAAAAAATTCATGCAATTTAACTATTTTTAAATTTCAAAAGTGCAGTTAGTTAAAACATAATTAAGCTTAATTTGCATAAAATTTGTGTGTGGCACTCAAGTTGATGTTAAAATGATTAAAACCATGTTGACTAAACAAATGTGTTTTTTTGGCTTTGAAATTACTCGATATGATTTTTTTATACTTTTATTTCACTGAAATTTCAAAAGGTTATGTCTACAAATATTATTTTTTCACCTTTTTCGGTTTCCAATGACAACATATAGCCTTGGTTGTGACTCTATAGGTATTTTTGCATAAAATAGAATCACATTTTTCACCAATTGTGGTAAACAGCTTTTATTTTCCAGAGTTTAACCGAGAGGAACAACTTTGAACTTGATGAGCTTTGTTTAGATTCGACATGTTAGACCAAGCTTTTAAACATAGCAGAGCTTGCATCTTTTCATTTTGTAATAGGAATGATTGAGGATCATTTTATGACAACAAGCAGCTGTAATTATAATAATTCCAAGTTCAGAGTATTGGAAAGCTTGTGTGAGTATGAGCGGTGTGACTTTGTTCATAATGTTCAGTGTCTTGTGGAGGCCTTGGCACAAGTGAGAGCAGGCAGACAGAGAGGCAGAGAGAGCGAAGCAGGGCACAGCTCTGGCACTAAGAGCACAAGCGATGGCAGTGTGTGTCTTCCTGTCCAACCGTCCAACAGGAACAGGTTGGTACAGTAGATACCGCAAACATCCCTGGTTCTGACCATGAGCTCACTCTCTGGCCTAGCGTCCAGCATGGAGAGCTGCACGAGTTCTGCACAAGCTAATGCTTTTTAAAGAGACAGATCATCTACAAATTCACAAGAGGTTCGATGTCATTTTGACCAAAGCAGATGCCATGTCTGTCCATTTGGAAATCCATGGCAAACTAGAATACTATTTAAAGGATTACTAAAAAGATAATGCTCAGTGTTTGTGCTGAAGCATGAAGAATACATCATTTAAATAAAAAGAAGCATTTTAAGATATTTGAGGTTTGGTTTCATCTTTGACGTTTCAGCCAATCACAACATAGAGGCAAAATTAAACATGTGTGTATTGTCACAAAAAAAAAACCGTTAATTTGTCGCAAATTGTGTGCCTTATCAAAAATACACTCGATTTGTTGTACTTGAGCAAAAAAAACTTTCTTGCATTAAGGCTAAATTAACAAGTAAACGGTGAAACATGTTTCAACATCACCCAATGACTGATGATTTAAATGCCGATAATCACTCGTCACATGATCATGATGGAAAGTGGTGGAAGATGAGCTGGAATTGTGCTTGTCAGGTTTTCGATTCAATATACAAAGAAAAGGTATGCATAGATATCACTTCACGGCCCCTTCACTGAGACTGAGTGGCAAAACAAGCAGTAAAATGGCGTGATTAATATGGAAAAATGCACAACTGTGAGTTATTCTGATGATTACATGCATAGATTAAAAAGCATTGGACTCATTGGTGATCCCTGAGACATATCATCTTTCTGTGGATATAGATTTGACCAGAATTTGAAAATCCTGATATGTTGCTGATTTTGAAACAAAGAACTGGAAATTTGAGGAACACACAAAAGCGAACAATGATGAGTTGGGCTAAGCCATGCCAAACAGAGTCGTGCCTTACTAAAATCTAGCTAATAATTATTAAAAGTCCCCGCCCATTAATGCAACTGCTGCACCCGCCAGGAGGCAGATGAGCAAATCGCAAACCAATCAGGTTGTTCTAGGAGTGAGTTTTTTTGCAACAGTGTCCTTTTTTAAGCAGAATATAGATTTTAATGGTCCCTTTGGAGTATATTTTATTAAGTTAAAGAGTAATTTAAGACCATTATTATTTAATATTATAAGCCAATAAACACACAGATAAATTAATGTGAAGAAAATATATAAAAATAGCCCAAAATGATGCTTTTAAAAATTGTTGCTTCCCTAAACTACATAACACATTATATTAACATATTAATAACATATTATTTAACATTTAGTAACCAATGAAGGCGAAGTAAATAATCAAATACCAATTGCACCCCAACACAACTACAAAAGCCACACACCTGCTTGTGCAAAAAAGCAGCTTCACCCCGTCAGAATCAACAGCAATATTTCACCAAACCATGTTAATGGTGAAAAATGTGACGCCGGGAAAGACCGAAAACAAGATACAAGGACGAAAACTTGAAGGAGACCTCACCAAACCAAACCAAACCGGCTTGTTATACAATCAGAGCCTAATGTTTTTCAAAAACCACTAGTCCAGACTTGAAAATAAACGTACAGCAGTATCAAAGCCCTTGAATATGGTTTATTCAGAAGAACACAATCCCACAACATCTGCCAAATGTTCCTTTTAAATCTGTATAGAAATGAGCCATTGTTGCAATCGGCTGGCGAGCGTTTTAAAGACTCCACCCTCAACTAGAACTCAAACGATTCTTTCTTTTCAGAACTTGTCGTGCTAACCACCCACAGCCCATCCGTCACCAGATTTTCCAAACTCAAAATTCAGGTAGTTGGTCGTGTTTTTCCCCAAAAAATAAATCCAAACAGTTTTGCTTGTGTTTTATATTCTTTTATCTCAATTTGAATCTTTTGTTGAGGATAAAAAACAGTGTTTGATTGAGGCTAAATACATTATTTAGTTTAAAGAAACACTGTGTACGATTTCACCACTAGAATAAAGATTGAACATGTTGTTTTGTCATCAGCCAATGACTGACCGTATAAATGCATGTAATCACTCATCACATGATCCAGCCGAAAGTGGTGGGTGATGAGCTAGAATTGTATTAATTTTATAATACCCATGATTGCCATGACCTACCAGCTTTCTGTGGATGTGGATTTGACAGGACTTGGAATTCCTGACATGTATACGCTCCTGATTTTGTAGGACATTAAAGTGAAAACATCTATGGACATTCTGGTTGTATTTGTGGCATCCACAAATCATTACAATTTATTAGAGAAGCTGTTTGCTAGCTTGTTGGCTAGCTAGTGCAAGTTTGTATTGTTAGTACTACACAAAAAATACGCCATTTCATTTTATTCTACATACTTTTAAAATTTACTTCAACCACCATGAGTGACTTAACATAAATATGGCAAACATTTAATTTACGATTAACAAATATAGTGATTTAGTCAAAAGTTTGACTCACCAGATGAGATTTGGTGACCACAAATCCATGGTTAAGCTCCAAGATTCCATTCATTTCTTTGAATAGTCCCTGAACAATCTGAAAATCAGTTCCAGCAGTCACTTTCCCAACAGTGTTTATGCAGGTCAAACTCATTGACTTTGCCAGGACTTTACATCTATACTACAAAAGTGGAATTAATACATTGTTTAAAATATTTCAGAAATGATATATCCTAATAAAAATGACTATTTTAATGACAGTTTATCACAAGGGTTAGTTTATAATTGTGGTGTTATCTTTGGACCTTTTGTGGAGCATTTGGATTCATTGTTGTAAAGTTGCAGCGAACAAGCATCACAAGATCAGAATGACGGAATCTTCTGTTACTGCTCTGTTGTGTTTGAAGGGAACCATGATGGAACATTATTGGGAACATACACAGGCATTTTGGCTACATCACTTCCGTATCCCAAAGAAGACATTTCCTTATAAGTGATAATATAAAAGAATTGTACAAAGCCATTTCAGATGTTTACTTTTAGTTTAACATTAAAATACTTTTTTTTTTTTTACTGCAATATGCTTTTACTAAGCAGTGTATTTTCATATTACAGTGGTACCCCGAGATACGAAATTAAACCATTCCAGGGTGGGTTTTGTATCTCGAACATTTCGTATCTCGAAGCAAGTTTTACATGTAAAACATCTAATCCGTGCAACGGCTCTCAGAAACAACAGTATAAGTAGATGGAAAACCAAAGAAAAATCAAGTAACGTTTCTTCAATCCTTAAATCTACACATTGTTAATGTACTAAATGATTAAAAAAAAACACACAAGCAAAATACGTAATACGTACACAAATGTGAAACCTTACCTTGAGAGTGAGGTGATGTGTCGGAGGAGGTGGAACGTATGGCAGAAAACATTATGGCACTACGTATGAAAGTTAATTTTCTCGAGATATTTCACGAATTACTAACACCAACACGGTTTCAAGCACGAGTGAAGACAGTACCAAGCGTACTGGAGAGAGCGCTTCTGAGAACACGTCACAGGTTTTCTCTAACTTATGCTACAGAACAGCACTTTCCACGTTATAAACATTGTTTCTTTTACGACACCTCTAACTTTTGTTTTAGTACTTCATTATTGGTAATCTATACATAATGTTTCGCTTGATTTAAAACTGATTTAAAGTATTTTAAAGCATACCAGCCCCCTTTAGCATTGTCTGCAATGGAAGAATCGAGCGCCAGGATCCGGAAGTGCAGCGCAATGTCGGACTTAACAAGCGGATAATAGAGCAGAACTGTTGGTGTTTTTTGTATCTTGGAATATTTCCCCCCAGACCTTTCGTATCTCGAACATTTCATAACTAGAAGCGTTCGTATCTGAGGTACCACTTCTCAAGAGCAGTCCTCAGACCATCTATGTGTACCTTGAATTATCGTTTTTCTTGTGGTTGACTCCAAGACTCATTTCCAGCGTTTCTGTTTAGAGATTCTCAGCTATTTGCATCTTTTGTTTAATCTAAAAAGACGTAGCAATAATAGTATTGTCATTTCCTCTTTTCTGGAGTGTTTGAGCGCTGGTGCACCTAAAGACTAGAGGAAAATAGTGCAATGATCTGCAATAATCCAGTAGAACTTCATCAGAGGTGTGTCTGACAGTTGCTTGTTTGTGAGGATCACATTCAGGTTCGCTTAAAGTACTGATGCGCTTTCGTCTGTGACTCGCTCTGTATTTTAGAAACGTGCTAATAGTGTCTGGTCTCTCTGGAGATGTCCCTGTTGTGCCGTTTTCCTGTGGACTGATTGCATGTGGATTTCTACTAATTGGATCCTGTGGATGTCAAGGCCTTGCTGCTGTAAATTATTCAGGCTCTGGTATGTCTGTAAAACATGTTGGAAAGCACATCACTGTTTATATCTTCATTTGTGTTTCCTGCATAGGTAATGGGAAGTTATTACACTGAATCTGCTGACCAGCACTAGCGCATCGCAAATGTTCAATGCATTGAAAGGTTTGTTCCATTGGTGCGTGTGTTTGAATAGAGTGCTAGTTACACTACTTACATTTATTCTAAGGGACATCTTAGAAAATCTTTTTTTAGTGGTTTGTTTGGTTCTCTAACAGTAGCTGCATTTCAGAATATCAGATAAAAAATCCTGGATGGAAACGCTAAGATGCACATACATTTTGAGAAATATAGAAAGATAAACTTTATCTGATGCTCACTTTAATGTAAATAGCATTTGCAGAATAAATCTCAGTGCAATGCAATGTCGGAACTGGGGCAGCATTAAGCGACAAACGTTAAAGATTTCTTTAAACGACATCTGGAATGTTGTTTTGATTGTTCTAGAATTCCCAAGTCTGTCTTCAAAGTAGTTCGGAATTATCACCTCACAGAACTACCTTGGCCAACTGCCTTCCCAAAAAGCAGTCTCCGCCTCCAAAAGCAAGATCTGTCTACTGCTATTGCATTCCGTCTACGTGTTCTAAGATGCAAAAAAGTCATAATAGACGAAAAAAGCAGCAACTTCCACTTTTCTTTTGATATTTGCAGACAGTTTATCAGGAAAAGATGATTTTGTTCTCTTGGACTTGTTAAAAGGAAACGATGCTTTATTCGCAGATATTTTATGCAATATTTCAGTTTTCCGCATACATTTAATTCACATTTTTGATGGAAACATGGCTAGTAACACTTCTAAAGATCATTAGCATCTTTTTTGGTGTAATTAGTGAATCATAAACCTGATTGAAATCTTACAAAAATCCAAGTGTATCTATATGAAATGATGGCAAACCACAAAATATTGATTCATTTTCGATAACTTTTCATTATTCATGTTTCTTTGTTTACAACCTTTTTCACACCAGACTTTTGCACATTACTGTAAATACGCTCACTGTTACACATTTCACAGTATTGCTGAAGAACATTTTTTGCACAAATCCGGAATTAAAAAAAAATATCTAAAATGAAACATATGGAATAAGTCGATAATATATTTTATGTGTAAAATCAGAAGCAAAAGAAGATGCTTTTTTAAATCTTCATTTTTTAGAACATATGAACGATAACGCAAAGCTTTTTTTCTTCTCATGGTTAGTGGTTGGACGTTAAATGTGCCTTTTTGCCAAAAAGAATGGGCTGCTTTACCAAAAGAGAATATAAAGAACCTCATTGACAACTACCTCAAGAGACTTCAGGCTGCCATTGATGTTAAAGGGGGAATACAAAATATTAAGGTTAATTTGGAAAGTTTTGCTTGTCATTATGATTTAAAAAGAGTAAAACAGTTGTTTTGGAATAGACGGCTTCCCAAAAAGTTTTTTTCATATTTGAAATGGCCAAGAAAACTTATGAGCACAACAGCTAGAACTGTTAGCAACTTCTTTATTCTTCTACCACAAACAGCTGCTCCTCTGAGCTCAAGAATGTATTAATAGCTGAAGCTCCAGGGAATACGCTTATTGAGAAAAATAAAACATTATTTAGAGCCAAACCTTTCCAGCACAATCCAAGCCTTCTGTTCTGATTCCGCACGTATAGCTCATAAGTATTGAATAAAGGTTTAAACTGAATGCACTTTGTCAAATATCATTATTTGACTGAAAGACTGCTTTAATGGTCAAGGAAAGACTTTTTTCTTTATATTGAAATACTGTGCTTGTTTCTAAAGCTAATATATCTTTATTAAACCATTACCCATACCCCAAACTTAACCTAAATCAATTTTATTAAGATTTTTTTTTTTGGTTCGTTTACTGAAACACGTTGCCATAAAGCGAATTAAATGCTGATACTTAAGCCACCAGTAGGTGGGGCATATGAGTGATTTGCATTGATTATCTTACATTAAACACATTATATTCTGTATGCAATGCACTAAAACATTTAGTCTAATGAAGCATACTACATTAATTATAAAGATGTCACTTAAAAATAAAGTGATTCTTTATTATTATTATTGTATATTCAAGACAAGCCTTGTGTGTCTTAATCCCGGTCACATGATACAGTGTAAATATATAATTCATCTCAGCAGTCTGTGCTGCTGGTTCCCTGAGGGCAAAATTCTTTGCATCTGCTACCGTGACTTGTCTGACACCTCATCGAGTCTGCTTGGAGAGCGATAGAATGAAGTCTGTGGTCTGGAGATGGACGCAGCAAGCTTTAGTTCACTTACTTTGCGGGGTGACTGGGATTAAAGTGTGTAATCCACCACAGTTTGGAAGCAGACGTCCAGCTGGACTGACCTCAAATCCCCTAGAGCCCGACATGCCATATTCAACACGCCACCATCTTGATCAGACATGAGCCAGAACGACCCTGCACAACAATAACACCACAGGCTGTTGTAGTAAAAAGCCAGCATTGTCTTCTGAGTAATCTGACATGGATGTGTAGGTGACTTAGTTTTAATACAATAAACAGAATGTACTGTTCTATTTATATATTTAGCTAAATAGCATTCAAAATAAGAATGTGCCCCAATCGGAACGCTGTATAAAGGCAAAGTGCAGAAACGAATGAAAATGGGCTTCATTCATAATGGCTCCTTTGTCTTGTAACAAAAGCTCCTGGTCCAACTGTAGCCCATTTTAGGGAGATCACCATGTTAAAGTAGCAGTAACTACAATGGGGGATTTTACAAAAAAATAAAATAAAAACGATCAATTTTTTTGGTAAAAATTCGATTTTAAAGCAATTTATCTTAAAACAGAAATTAACACTGAAATTAATAACATTTGAGACATGTTTAATGTAGACGCAAACCCAAACTGTTTCCACGCAATCAATGAGTTCTACGGTTTTGTCCGCACACACTGCCATGTTGGTAATTGTGGAGAGGGAAGCACATTGCGGCATGTTAAATTAAAATCATTTAAGCCATTGAAAGCCATTCTTCCTGGCTTTAGTGTTGCCGTAGTTCATACCTCTACACATCTTCAGATGGTTTCTCAGCAGGGTGCTCTTCGTCTAGGCTGAGGAAATTTTGATGTAATGACGCTCCCTGCCTGAAGAGGGTGTTTATGAAACAAACAGGAAAGAAGACGACAAGAAATCAAAGAACGCGTTTGACAAAAATGTGGAGAAAAGAGAGGGTTTTCTCTATGAAAATGTAGGATGGGCGCCACCGAGTGGCTCTTTTTCATCTTCCTCACGTCATCAAATGAACCAGCTTTGATTAGCCATTCGTCTTGAGAAAAACGGAAATTCTTTTTCATTGTCACCACTCATTCGGTCAGATGTGAGATGTCCCGTTGTCACCCATGATTTTCAAATGAGGCGCGTTGTCGCATGAAACTTACGACCAAAAATTTGGATCAATGTGTAGAGGCCGAGCAGCAAATATGATATTTGGAGGAACTCTAATATGGCCCCTAGAATCAGCCCTTCTGTTACCAAATAGCCAAATAAATACAAGCTCCAACATTGAATGGGTGGGCTCCCAGAATGCAATGTTATCAGTAATGGCTCTAGCCTCCCTCTGGAGGGACTGGTGCAGTGTTTTGTCCATCCATCAGAATTCCAGTCATTGTTGCGCTCCACTGGCTGCTCTATAAACAGGAAGTGAGAGCAAAGGCTTCCTGCTGAAATGAAAAACACTCACATACACACGTTTTTAGTCCCTCTGGTTAAACCTACTGTGTCCACTCACAGAGATGCGACAGATGGGAGATGGCCCATATAACCGGAGTTTCATTTTAAGAGACTGATCGTCTTTTAGAAGAAGAAAGAAAAGGAGAGGGTGGGAAAGAGAGCAGCTGAGATCATGGCTGTGTTGGTGTTTGATTACCTGTCCTCCTCTGAACTAGCCAGACTGAGACAAACCAAGCGTTTGAAGAAACCTGAGCTCCTTTACAGACTGGGGCGTAAACCATAAAACCAGAAAATAGCACTAATTATGTGCTAAAAAATAATTCTATTGTTAGTTGCTATGTAAAACAAGACATTAGTTACAAAAAATGTAACAACCCCTTAGCGACACCAAATAACACCCTAGCAACCATTCAGAAAATCCCTAGAAACCAAGACCGAATCGACCCATACCCAAGATCTCGAACAATAATTCACAAGAGTATTTTTTTTTAAACGCAGACCAATTCTGCTGGTGTAAGAAACAGTATTTGCAGGGTGAGACTTATCTCAGTGTGAACTCTGCTTTAATAAATAAACAGTTGGTGAGGCAATACTTTGAAGGCCACTGAGAAAGACATCTGGCTACCCTGCTCTAACCAAGTAAAGGAAGATATTCTTACAGGGAGCAGATGCTTTTGTGGAAGGCTGATGTACCATTAACCATACAGAAGGAACTAGAGAGGGGGGGGGGGGCAGTGAGCAGTGAAAATCCTTGAAGGTTACATGAGTAAAAAGACTTGAATAACTGGAGGCTTTCCAGGCAAATGGATGTCACTAGGCTGTTTTTTAAGTCCTATCAATCACAATAATTGATTCCTTACTATACAAATGGAGCGAATGCCAGAAAGGCTATTCATGGTGACCGTGAGTTTGATCCGCTTAAACAATGAAAATGGGGAAAAGCTGTTGTGCGACTGACTGCTTGAACCAATTTTCAAAGACTTCAGTGACTCCGGTCTACAGACTGCCGAAATCCGAAGAAAGGAGAAGCAAATGCTATTCAAGAAATAACTAGAATCCAGTTTAAACCTGGATTAGTTGTTGCCATTTTGTGGCTTTAAATCACAGTTTTCGCAAGTTGTAAATAAAATGTTTGACATTTTTATGCGACATGCAGTTTACCTGAAAATGATAAGCTAGCCATGATTTAAATAAAAGGCATAGTCAAAAATCACTCTACATTAAATGCACCACTTAGCCGTCTCGTTTTTACAATATTTAGAACAAATATGTGAAAATAAGGTCTGCATACAACCAAAATGGAATCAATCAAATCAGGAACAACTTGCAGATCATTAGTGTTGTACTTGTTCTGCAACTCAGTCTCAGTGATTTGGGGCAAGAACCAATGGGAAAGGGACATCAATGCATACCCTGTATAAAATAAAAAATAATGTATAAATTAGGCATGTCCCGATCCGATCACATGATCACGTTGTTTCAGACTTGATCAGACTTGGACGATCAGGACTCAAATATGCAATGTTACCAACATTGCGACTATTCAGACTCCGTAGCAACTTTATAAAAAAAATCTAGCGACTAGCAACAAATAAAGCAACATTACTAAGCTGCGATCTTTTGTAACATTTAAACTTATGGCAAGCATTTTAACATTTAAACCTCTTTCAGTCCTAGTGATAATTAATTTTTGATTCCGAACATTTAATGTTCGTTTGATTAGGAATAATGTACATTAGAGATAATTGAAGACATACAGGATTTCGCCCCCACTAAGATACCCATGATGTCATTGCATATATCTTCAAATGAATTTTAACTGGTCAAAATATACTGGCACTGCATTTTTGTTTTCTATGCTCTTTTAATAATATTTAAATCAAATAAAAAGGAATACTTTTAAAAAGCAGTGGGGGGCAGGGACGTATTTCAAGAATGTCACATGGGTTTCACGGCCTCTCCGCGATTCCGCCAGGGTCGTGAACAATTGTGGAAACAAACAATTGCGAAATATTCTGAACCTCAAAATAAAGCGCAACTTCACAGGACTTAGACGCCATTAATAATTAATAAACCGTGTCTTCTCATAGGACAATAGAAGTCAGACTCATCATGAATAATTAAAAGATAGATCCCGCATAACACAAACTTCTTTTAAGAACAAAGACACATTTTCTTTTCAAACAGGAAGTCAGAAATCGCTAACAAACGATAGAAATTACACACATTTAAATGTAGCAGATAATAAATAATGTTCAAGTCATGAAAACCTGTGAATCGTGGCCCTTTAAGGAGAGGGAAGTATGGGAAATTAACTAAATATAATCATCATTGGCATCCTTTAAATCGATGCCAACTCAAAAAGTGAACAAATTGAGTTTATAATGAACCAGTTGTAAATCACAAAAAAAACATGCTGAAAAATCAGAGTATTTGGAGTAGAAAATATGGAGTAACATTTTGGTGGATTTGGGCTCTTTTTAACAGTGAGGAATTTGCTTTAACGTAACCCCCTGTCACTTTGTAAAGTGTGTCTCTTTAAAATGATTTTTATATGGACAAATATGGGTCATGAAGATCTGGCAACCCAAATCCAGGCACTTAACCCATGTCCTGGGGGGGAGGTATCTCCTCCAATCAGCAATGGCTCGCCCTCGGGCTATAAACCCAGCGGAGGTAGCTCTGTGCTGTGACATATGTTTGACATAAATCTCAAATATTGATATGGTTGAACTGAAAGAGTCCTGTTATCCCTTCATATGTTGCTCAAGGGAGTGTTTGCCAAAAGCTACACAGAGAGAGAAACACAAACCAAAAGTGGTGTAGAAAGAGAGTCCGAGCTGTCCTCACCGTGATAATCTAATCCCTGTTCAGAGGGCTTTTTTTAGAGAGAAGTTAATGCCCTCAGATTATAGTTCAGCTCTAGACCACGTCAAGCCCACGAGTGTGTCTGCAAGCCACTTAGAGTATCTAAACCACAATAAATGTATTCATTCGAAACGTTATCAAAGATTGCCAAAACAATAAAATCGTAAAAAAAAGAAAGTCACTCAATTTAGCAATGGTGCAAATAAATCTGAAAAAACAGAATCTATGAAAATATAAGCTTTACAATACATCACATGTTGTTTTTAACTAATGAATCATTGTCATGCTCCACTTGTTTGGCTCAGTAGGTGCCTACTCCACATACCTGCAGCCCTGTGCAGGTGAAGGAGGTGCAAAATGATTGATTTCATGGTCAATTTTCTCAAAAACATATTTACTTTCACATTGATTTCCCTACCAAACCTTATTTCTTGGGAATAATACGCTTCATTTGGTTTTATTTACATCAGAAATTGCATGTACTGCACAAAATTGAGCAGCCAGTAGTTTGAGCTGGACTATTACAGTATTTAGTTTGAAACTGAGATAAATCAGTACATTTTGACATTCTTATTTAAACAAATTGGTAAGTTAACATTGTTTTGAATCTGCTCAAGACCAGATGCATGCAAGTGTGTGTCTGTGTGTGTTTTGTTTTGTTTTTTTTTCACATGCTGCGTGGCCGCAAAGGGGTTATGTCATACTGCCATCAGGAGAACTGCAGAGGCTCTGGAAGAAATTACATAAGCTTTACTGCTGGTGTCCTTCTATCATCTCTCTATCCCTGACACCGCACACACGGAAGTACGTGCTTGCTTGCATGCTCAGGCTTGCGCTGAAAACTAAATAAATGCAACCACACCTGTGAACACCTGTAGAACCCCCCCCCATCGCAACAAATGCTGTGCTTGTGGTAGTTCTACATCCATGAATATGCAGAAAGTATTGTTACAGAGATCATGTGCGCGCACGTCTCAGGAAGGCTTTCCCTAAGCTTTCAAAGAATGGTTGTGTTCTAAATATCGCCAAAAATCCTACACCATTACAATCCTCTGATCCTGATGCTTTCTTAAATGGGCCTTATTGTGCAAAATCAACATTCCAACCATCTTTTAGCATCGTTCCCTCATCAAAAACACGCATCAAGCTTTATTCAGAGTCTTTGAGGCATGTTTGTGTAATGTTATATTCCTTTTTTTGCGAGCAGAATTGGTTCGATGTTCTTTGCACCGCTCATAGTTCTTAGCTCCGCCCACAAACCAATCAGATTAACCGGCTAACACAGCGCGTTTCTATCCAGATCGGGTGCGGGTGCAAATATTGATCAGGAAGGGTTGGGCGATGTCAATCGATGTCTATAGTGAAACAGTGATAAAATCGTCCCAATCACCAACTTAGATTAGCGGCTACGCTAAATAACCCAACATTGTACAAAACACCTGAAATATAAACAGATTCCCGATTTCAAAGCCCTATAATATTTGCATGAAATCGATCCAAACTTTGTTCATTAACTGTATCTCACGCAAACAGCATGAGAGCTCACTAGCATACACAGGCACTGAACTGCGTGAAGCGCATTGTTATTTCTTCACATTCATGGCGGATTCGCTAGCTTGTGAAGCGATGAGATTTACATAGAGCTTTAGACTTAATTTATGTCCCTTTCCAGCCCAGGTGACTCTCATTTGAACATCTTCACACCGTTCTATTTGACTTGAGGAAATTATGCAATACATTACCCATGATTCCCAGACTACAAATCCCAAAGCATGGCTGATTTAAAATATGTTTTTTTACGATTAATATTGCATTTAAAGCATTACTAACAGTGGAGTGCTAGTATAGACGGCTCAAATATTTATTATAAATGCTTTCAACATTTTATAAAAGTGTCATCTACTTCATCTCAATGTATCTATTTGTTATTTTTTTGCAGTTTCTTTTACCAGATTGTGCAGCACAATGCTGTCAGAACATGACAGTTCTATTACGTCTTCTTTTTGCATTTAATTAGACTTTTTAAAAGGAGTATACGAAACTCATACGAAACACATTGCAATCCATTAACCCAAGTATGACTAATTGAGCTTATTGCTTACAAAGGTGCAAATACATTTATGGATATCCTGCAGGACGTGTCTTTGCTGCTGGAGTAATGAAATGATAATTAAATGATCAAAGATTGATTAGCAACCATATGCTTGAGGAAATCCTTCAAAAGACATCCTTTCAATCCGCTGTTTACACAACAGTGACAACATATGTGTCGGTAAAAGCATACATGGGGATGCAAACACACAAAGACGAAGCTCAAAGTGGAGATAAAACAGCAGCACATACACTGGCCTCTATCAGAGAGAGAGAGAGAGATACAGCCCTGAGCGAGAGAGCTCCATTCTTTCCCCTCCTCTCTTTTCTCTGGCTGATGAATGGCTATGGCGGATCAACTGTCTGCTCGCTTATTCAACCTGACGGCTGGTCCAGCTCAGCACAAACGCCCCACGCTCTGGACACGGCTCCTCTGGTCAGATCCAGCCACTGTGTGTGATGGGGGGGGGGGGGGAGTGGACAAAAAGTGCATGTGTGTAGGTTGTGCTACCAGTCCGTCACACGGTTTTTATAGCACACTCTGCAGCATGGAGCCAAAAGGCAGTGTGGGTATGCGCGGGTGCCCTGTGCACATATGTTAACAGTTGCATCCAAGCCAAGCTAACATGTTGCATGTCAGTGTGAGAGTGTTTGATAAATCCTAAAATACCAAACGCAGCGTGAGATTCATCAAGTGGAGCAGTGGGCTTAGGAAAAGATTGAAGAGAGATGCTCATCTGCACCACTGCAGGAATTTCTTCTCAGGTCAGCAGCTTTCAGCGCACAGTCAGAATTCATAGCTCATTAGAACTCGAGCGGTTCTACATCAGTTTCATTCTGCAGCTGAGATTACAGATGTGTGATTGTCGTCACTGCACGTCACCTTCTAGTGCGGACAAATTTCTCATTTCAAAGGGGTGGGGCTGCTTTAAGTAGGCCTATGGTGGGAGGGGGAACAGATTTCACAACTCAATGCTCTCTGTTCTACATCTCAATGCAATATAAAGTTTTAAAAATGCATAAAGCTAAAGAGCTTTGTATGCAAAGTTGGTATAGACATTCATTTCTCAAACACGACCCCTTGAAGTGTTTGCAAAGTGTTTAAAATGACAGTTTACCATAGTAGGGGTGTAACAATACACTCTATTTTTTTTGCTATAAGATACACTTACATTTCCGATTTTTCTACTTTTCTAGAAAATCTGTATCGACCATCTTGACTTGAAAAAAGTGCATTGGATCACACTCCAAAATGTGCTCCAAATGTCCCCTTTCCCCTCAGCTGATATTGGCTGTTGATATTTAAATGCAGCGCTTGCATCTATATGGAATATCTGGTCTGAAAAGTCCACCAAAGAAACTATTGAGAGGAATGTACATTATTTAAAAAACTGAAGTCCTCTACGAAAAAGAGACCCCTCATCAATGTCACATTAGAATCCAATCACTGCAGAGGGAGGGGGACCAAACACCACACAAGCCTCGCTTTGTCATAGCAACCACAGCATACAGTCAGCGAAGGAAAGGAGAAAATATCTGAATCAACCTCAACACAAAAAATATAGTTGATCTTATTAAAAATGTGTTAATTCATTTAAAATGTCGCTTTGGATAAAAGTGTCTGCAAAATACATAAATGTATATCAATAGACTCTATTCTTTGGGCAAAAATCGATAGTGTGCCTTTTAATCCGATGCGCCTTCATTCTGGTGGTGCTTACTGACCTCCTGAGGTGGTAAATAGAGGTAAACTGATTAATTGTACGATTTCCAAACTTTTCTATAAAATCGGTCTTTATCATCTTGACATCGTCCCCTTCAGCTTCTCCAAAATAGAATTCTGTGACGATGTAGCCAGCTTTCTAATAATATAATATAATTTGGTTCTAGTGATTATTCATATTTAACTATTAAAAGACTGGAGGAGCTGCTATAAAATACATTCCATATTCACTTTAATATATATGCATTTCTATATTCCAAGTGTATTATTATTAACAAAAAGTCTAATTATTTAATATTAAAATATTGTATTTATTGTACCAGTAATTATATAATGCAATGTTTCCCCTGCTGTTCAATGAACGGGGTGCCCATCCCTTTAAGACTGACAAGTGCATGTATATAAGTGTCAAACTCATTTTTGTCCATTCAATTCCATGTTTTTTATAATATCAAGGTTTATTTGTTTGTAATAGCCCACATTGTAAACTTTTATCCAACAAATAGTAAGTAATAGAAAATAGAAAAAGTACCCCTTTTTTGGTACTTTTAGCTTTGGACAAATGTATATTACAAAAAACACCTTCACTAACTAAAACAATAAAAGAAAGTGACAAGAAAAGTTGTGATGAAAGTGCATTATCAAAGTGTCCTTTTCAACCTTGACGAATGCAAAAACCAGTATAGCTTCAAATGATAATAGGGAACTTATTTTTATTTACACAAATCCTAATTTCTTGAGTAATGTTTACTTAAAAGTAGAGTTAGTCATCCCTAAAGTTACAGTATAGAATCAACTAAAGGTTCAAACTTGGTACAGGATGCTAATCTGAAATGGATACCAACTACATAATCAATCTTAACCACTACTAGCATTCATAACTTGTGAACAGAGTTGGATTATATGCAGGTACGGCTCAAAAAAACGTGTATATTTTGTACCAAGGACAGGCTACAGTTCAGTAGTGTTCATTGTGTCTTCGTTCAGTACCACTGCAAAACAAAGACACCCTTCACCCTGAGCAAGCTGTATCACTAGCTTTACATTTCAACTGAATAGAAACGTTTGTGCCAGTTCCCGTTGAGTTTTTATCACATGACCACATCTGCACTCGCATTCCTCATTACACAGAACTGTATTTCACTATGCTAGACTTAATATTGCATTTTCTTTAAGTCTGTTGTTTCAAACTTGCCGTACAGGCCAGACTCTTATTTCTCGTAATTTAATGTGACATTTTAGCTTCAGCACCTGCTATTATGCTTGCAAACAAACATGTGCACAAGGGCCCCCCTTTATTGCAGCTGTAATCAGCAGTTATGTATAGTAGCAAGGATACTGGCCAAAATGGGACTGGGAGGAACTTTCTTTGTCTTCCATGACCAGACAGGCCTCTAGCATAGGATGGACCTGGCGTGCAACAATGGCTGTGCTGGACTCCCTGCTGTGCAGATGAGGTATAGACATGAGCTGTTGTGACAGTTCTGGTCCGAGAGACACAATGAGATGGTATTTTTTAGGTTCAGAGATAAATTTAACGATACAAAGAGAGGGTGACGGTCTATTCCAGTATAGTTTTTGATAAAAAAAATTTGATGGGTCACTGAATTTATTTACAAATCAGTAAATATTTGTTTAGTTTTATCACATTTTGTGAGTTTCAAAGCAGTTTATTACTACTTTACTCTTATTGAGTGATCTGAAGAATTTATATATATATGGATCTTGGCTTAGATTAGTTTGGAGTGAACAAAAGACTGTCAGATGACACTACATAGAAGGACTTTGTTAGCTTGGGGTTTGCCTCAAACATTGGAACTACGTTCTATTCACTACCACGAAACTAAATGCATTTGAAAAAGTTTTAAAACTCTTTTACATAGAAGCAATACACAGACAATAGTTGCGTTTCCATCCCAATATTTTTATGTGCATTTCGGATAATTGCATAAAAAACTCTGGATGGAAACGTCAAAATGATAAACTGAGTAAGATAAATGTTTTTTCCTACTAGAACGATTGTGTTCTTTTGGACTCGTTGGACAGAAACGGTGCTTTTTTTTTGTTCGCAAATACTTTATGTGATTTTCTAGTGAATTTAATTCGCAACCTTGATTTTCCATATGAAGCACATTTGTGCAGAAATACAGTTCATTACCAGTGTCCCAATGGCTCAGAGCAGACAGTCCAGAAAGCCATCTCCCATGGTCTTCACTTTAAAATAAACTTTGGCCAATCATGTTTTTTTAATTATCTGTTAATTTAAGTTCTAGTTTTTTATTGATTTTTACTTAATTATCGTTTCGTTTTCACTGGGTCTCAAAGTCTGTTCTCGAACAAAAACGGCTCTATTAAACTTATTTCGAAATGCAAAAAAACAACTGGTTTAAAGTGAAAAATGCTTTCGAAAATGTAAATGCTGAATATGTTGAAAACTATGGAAAACAAAATCCAAACTCTTGAATTAAATTGAAAATTAACATGGATAGCACTGTGGCCTTCCAGTTAGAAGGTTGTTGGTATGAGGCTCGCCGGTGACCTTCCTGCAAGGAGTTTGCTTGTTCTTCCCATGCTTGCGTGGGTTTTCTCTGGGTATTCCGGTTTCCCCCACAATCCCAAAAAAATGCGGTAAGGTTAATTGAATAATCTAAATTCCCCTTAGATGTGAATGTGTGAGTGAATGATGCCCTGCGATGGACTGGCGACCTGTCCAGGGTGTCCCGTCGCCTCTCGCCCAATGTGCGCTGGAGATAGGCACTGGCAGACCCTCATGACCCCGAAAGTGAATAAGCGGGTTGGAAAATGAATGAATGAAAATTAACAATATGCTCCGTTTTATTTACCTCAAGAGATTCATGACCCTTTAGGATTTACAATCCCATTAAAACATTTCTTTGTTTCAAACAAGCCCTTCCATCTCCTTTTAAAAAGTCAAAGCATCTTTGTTTTGACAATTTGAGTGCACATATGCACACTACACGCAGCGCTCAATTTGAAAAATGCACTGATCCTGCATTGATGGAGCTACAAGATGAGATGAACTGTCTGGGGATAAGTAGGTCAGCGGAGCTGAGGTAAGCCCTCTGAGAACGGCCATGTTTCAATAATAACCCCACTGCTGACGTGTGTACATATACTGGTGTGTTTGTGTAGTGTGTCTTTACACATCTCCCATACCGCTCTGTATCATGGTTACAGCCATTTAATGCTCAGCCCATTGGTTTGCCAAACAGCCAAACACTTTTCATTCCCAGCTCAGCAGGTTCACTTCAGTTATTATGTGGTTAGGCACAAAATTCGTCTCGATTGCCATAATAGCAACACTGTTTACATGCCACGCAACATAAAAAATCTAATACTATCCGAAAGAAACTAAGAAGGCAAACAATGGAATCAAGTCAAGGTTAATGATTTTCCTTCAGGAAACCGCTAATCTCCCGTAAAATGTTGAACTAGCATTTTATCCCAAACAACTTCCAATAAATTATAGAGAGTGTACATTTTTGTATGTTAGAATGTGCTTGTTTGTGTGAGGGGATGCTGGAACTGTGGTGAAATGTAGTGGGTATATAATGGATTATTGATTGTTAGGAGAGGGAGGGAAAGAGAGAGAGGTAGTACTGGCCCTCAGGGTTCATTGCAACTGGCCTCTCTCTTGCCTAACCCTGAATAGTCCCTTTACGCCTCAGCACTCACAAACGCACACATGCACATGTACACAAAATGAATTTGGGTCTGTAAGTGAACACTGATCATACTGAGTCAAAGGGCTCTTACGGCTCTCCTTCATTAAAAAACACACACAAATATTGGCTGAATATTAAGGGAAGACAAGGACATGCTGTTACACAAAGTCTATACCAATGACGAGGAGGAGAGGGGGTTTGAACGATTAAAAAAAGGTTTTGCTATGTGTAGATTTAATCGAAAACCGCACAGAATTGCAGGAAATGCTGATTTTTGTACTTGCAATACTTAAAGAGGCACCATTCTCTCTTAATTCTGAAATGAGGACATCAGCACTCTCTCTTTTGTGTCTTTGTCTCTCTCCCGCTCACTTCTAAATGGTGCAGGGCATAAAAGTCAGTGTGGTGTGTCAGTGTATTCTGCTATGCAGCATGGATCTTGCCTTAAATGAATAGTTTGGAGTGAACAAAAGACTGTCAGATAACACTACATAGAAGGACTTTGTTAGCTTGGGATTTGCTTCAAACATTGGAACTACGTTCCATTCACTACCACAATGACAAGCATGTGATTCCTAATACGACTCTGCGATATTTGATGTTTAATCACAAATAATGTTTTGGGAGCCTAGTTCTCAAACTTAGTTCTTATCTGTCTTCATTTCAGGTGACCAGAATGAAGCAAATCCACTACTGGTAGGATGACACTTTGGAGAAAAACCCCTGCACGTGACAAAACCAACACTGTCAACAGTGAGAAACCAACAATGCCTTGTCTGACAAACAGAACTTTTACCCAGACCGAATGACCACAGACGAGACAGATTTAATAGGAGCTAAAAACCTGGACAACAGATAGCAGAACTCTAATCTAAGCCTTGAGATGGAGGTAGAACGGGTGGAAATCCCAGAGCAAGAATCTATTAAAAAGGTGGTCCAGGACAGCCCTGATGGAAATAAGAGTCGGGGCCATACTTGTGAACTCTGTGGAAGAAGTTTCCCCTTTCTAAGCTCCTTGTCCCAACACATGAGAAAGCATACTGGAGAGAAACCGTACAAGTGTCCTCACTGTGAACACCGCTCTGCTCAGAAGGGCAGCCTAAAGGCCCATATCCGCAGCCATAAACTTGATGGTGTCAACCAAAGTGGTGCAGGTGAGGAAGAAGACATTGAGGAGGACGGAGAAAAAGAAGGAGGGGTGCCGGAAGATCAAGGTGGCTGCTCAAGCCCGACCGAAAGTACCTCTGCGTGCAACAAGGTTGTGAGTGGTGACGATACAGGCAAAACTAGGAAGAAAAATGGAAAGAAGGAAAGAAACTCTGGCGAGAATGGCAAAGTGCAGTGCTCTTTATGCAAGAAAAGGTTATCCAGTCAAACAGAGCTTGACCAGCACATCCAGGAGCTTCACAAGATCTTCCGATGTGAACTGTGCCCTTACGAGACCTCGCAGGAGGACCAACTGCAGGCTCACTTTGAGAAGGATCACCCAACATATGAGGAAAGCAACACCAAAGACGTCTTTGCCTGCGAGGAAACTGATGGTACCCTTGGTAAAGGCGAGTTTCATTGTGAACATTGTGATCAGGTTTTCAACCAAGTCTGGAGTCTGAAAACTCACATGAAGAAGCAGCACAACAGTTTGGACCATGGGTGCCGGATTTGCGGACGGCGATTTAGAGAAGCCTGGTTCCTCCGTAGTCACATGAAGACGCATAACACAAAGGTAAAACCAAGGAATGACTCTTACCATCCTGCTACAGTCAATGAGGTGGCACAGGAGGAGTCCAACTTGGTAAATGAAGTATGTCTGTATGAACTCTGTGCCAAGTGTGGTAACTTCTTCCACGACCGCAAGAGCCTGCTGTTGCATGAACAGGTCCACAGAAAAGTTGAGCAACCTCTAAAAACCAACTCCTGCAGTGATAAGGACTTTGCATCTGTCACAAAGGCAGTCTTCCTGAAATGCCTAAACTTGAAACCAGCAAGAAACCGAGAGAATTCAACAGAGGAACATCTTGGAAAAAGAATCCCAGAGCTTGATCCTGTTAGTAGCTACCAGGCTTGGCAATTGGCAACAAGAGGCAAACTGGTGGAGGTAACAGAGAAGAGCCATGGTTGGGAAGAGAGGCTAGCTGATGCCGATGTAGCATTTGACCGGGAAAAGGGTGAGTATGTCTTGATCAGACAGGACAAGCGGAAGAAAACACTTGATTCTACTGTTACCATCCCAGCCAAGAAACGGAGAGGCCCTGGATCCCAAGGCTCCAATACAGATCAGCAAAGCAATGGGGAAAGAAACAGCCAGGCCTCGACTGGTGAGCGAAGCCCTGGGAATCTGAGTGACTCAGAGTACCGCCCTTCGGAGTACCGCCCTGCCTCTCGCACAAACCGTAAAAATTCGCAGAAAACCTCAGAGTGCTTGGAGTGCGGAAAGGGCTTCCGCACACAGCAACAGATGGTGATCCACATGCTAATCAGACATGGTGGCTTGGCAGAAACCATTGGTGGAAATGGACTGTTCCGTAAAGCAACATCTAGCCCATCCAAAGCAGGGGAGTCAGCGGGGCTCCTTAGAGATCAAAGGCGGACAGGAATCTCGAGTGAGACAGGTAACTTAATGTTTTTCATTTGGTCAGTTGGGTGAGGCCGATGCCTGACTGTAGACTGTCCCCAACACTGCTTTGAGCTGAGTCACAATGCTTACCTTGTGCAAAACAGAAGTCACATTTTTTTCCAAATTCTCTGTGTATTCTCCCCTTTATGTGCATGAGACTTTGAAATGGAGACCAGGGTGTGATTTTCAGAAGTGGTTTTATGTTATTCCCATCATAGCATCTTAAGAAATACATGTGTATTCTGGGCAGAATATTCTCTCTTCTTTAATCGTTAAATTGAGCTCATTCAAACATGAAGCATGACTCAAGTTGCCACCTACTGGTAGCTTAAAGTTATTACTTGGGGGGGGGGGGTCTGTTTAATTTGTGAATTTTACTAATTAATAAATTCAACCGAATGAATTTAAAGACTTTTAAAGTGTGTGGGGACATATGATAACATGTCTTTAGAAAGAACATTTTAGCTTTAAAATTCAGAAGAAGGTATCTTAGTAGTACATTTATGTAGTCTCACCTTTTTAGAAACGCCTTCAAAACAAAGCGGATCCCTGAGTAACTGGATTAACAATTGGATCCGAATTATTGTATTCGAAATATAATTATACAATTGTATTCGAAGTTAAAGAGGAGAGAGACATCTTGTGGAGAAATATCGCAGCACGGTGAAAATGGATGTTCTCTTTGTGCAAAGCTGAATGTGCTCTTTAGTGAATTTAGTTACTCTTTAGTTACTTTTCTGTTTAAATGTGTATCTGTTACCTCAATTTTTTTTACTGTTCCCCAAATCCTATTTTCATTCACTGCTTTTTTTGAAAAAAGCAGTGAAAAAGTTTTGAATTGTTTAATCTTTAGCATCTTTGCATTAAACTATTTTTTAACCCCCTGCCTCAGAAAGACAAACTGTATGATTTCTATCCCACAATATTAAGTAGATAAGTGTGGTTTAGTCACACTTGAAAAGTGTATGTTAATGGGACGACCTAGAACAAAGATTTTGTTGTGTTTGTCGTTGAAACTGACACCAACACAATGTTTTCTGTAGACCACAGGATCTAATCCCAATGTATCCCCTCTAAACAACACAAAACCATACTTAAAACTCTGTTTTAAAAGAATTTAGATAAACCCTTATTTTCTTGAATTGCTGTGCAACTAAATTAATTGAATTTATATATATATATATGTATTTACTGTCATTTCATTTTTATCAAAGTTACGGTCAATTACTGCAGTATTACTGTTGATTAACTTGAGTGAAAGATGCATCATTTAATGGTAGACAATTTCCAAAAAAAAACCAAACAATAACAAATTAACTATTTAGCTAAATAAATACATGAAATAACGTATGTTAATTACTTCTGAACACAGCTATCATAAGCAGTTTCAAAAGTCACAGGCAGTTTTAACAGAGTATGTGGTTGAAGCATTGTGCTTAAGTACAGTTAATCTCAGAGGACCCCCCTCTTTGAATTGGCTCAAACATTACCTCTGAGACGGTGGAATGGAGGTTGCACAGCAGCTAGCGTAAGCCAATAAATGCAATCCAGATGGCTTGAGAGAGGAGCAGAAAGAGAGCATGAGCTAATGAGAGATTGCAGAATGCTTAATGTAAATAAACATCTTGCTGACAAATGAGAAGAGGTAGTTCCCAGCCAGGGCCAATATAGAGTTCATCAAACCAGCGTCACTCAAACTCCATTTGTGTGTGTATAAGCAAAACCACTATTTAAAACACTATTTATAAAATTGACTTTAGCTGTAGATTTTTATTGGTCTGTTATGATTTTATTTATTTTATAAAATTATAATATCATTTGTTTTGCATTTGAATTTTTTTAAAAAGGTTTTAGCATCTATAAATTTAAAATTGACGATTTTCTGTGCCAAAAATATAAACCAATAAATGTCTAATATTTAATTAACTATTGCTTTAACCATTACGTTTAAGGTTAACCGTAAAACTGCCTTGTTTTTATATTCTTGAAAAGCTATTTGGTGCCATCTTGTGGTGAAACTCAAAAGCGCATGTATTTATGTTTTTGTTTTACACCTGCCATCCTTCCTTCTTGACATTACAGTCAGATATGATTTGCCATCACCCTATAATTACAATTCTATATGTGTTGTCATTTTTACGACAGAAAAAAAGCCATACACATGTGACCACTGTGACTTCTGCACCTCAGAGCCCTCAGCCATCGCTAACCATCTCCAAACACATCATTTGCCAGAAAAAGACTGGAGCCAGACGAGTAATGCCTTAACTAGCTCTCTCAGCCAAAGCCAAACAACAAACCAAAAGAACCACACAGGCTTCCCAAGGCTGAGAAATGCCCTGCTGCAGCAGCCATACTGGCCCTACACCAGCTCTACCCACCTGGAGAGGGCAGCACTGAGCGATGTGGCTTTAAAGACTAAGGAAGAGAAGAGCAAGGCGTTGGAAGAATGCTCCACAGATAAAGCTGATGCTAATCTGCTTAATCTCAAAGTGGAACTGGATAATAATAAAGAAGATGGTTCTCCGAAGCTACTGAACAATTTGGTTAGACACCAATGCCCTTATTGTTCCTATGCAACCCTCTATCCAGAAGTACTTTGGATCCACCAACGAATTGCACACAAAATTGATAGCACTACTTTGGTGCCTAAGTGGGCACCAAGAAATGGGGTCAAGGGGCCTAAATCACTACTTGATTTCAAGAGACGCACCGGGCCACCTCCATTTCTTGAGGGCAAGGATTGTCCCTCTTTGCTGCAGATGAGGACTTATCGAACAAGTCCACCTGATTGTAGCTCCGGGGATACAAAGAAATCCAAAACAGTGTCGGGTAGCACAGAGTCGTCTTCATCGCAAAGCAAGAGCTTGCACACCGCCACACCACCAGAGGCACCGTCTCAATCTTCCAAACACAAGACCACCAAGTCCAGGGCAGATGAGTTGGCAGGCACCAAACACAAAGCAGACATTCCTCAAAACAGCTCCTCAAGGCCCACAGCGAGTCCTCAGAAGACTGGAGACCAAAAGACTGCAAGAAGAGCGATGGAGAGTAATTTGTTACCTCAGGAGGGGCTTCACTTTATGCTCTCCAGCAAACACAATCTCTCGGATCAGAGAAACTCGAAAGCAAATGCTCCTCAGACCTCTGGGAGATCCGAATCTCAAGCTCAGGATGCACCATCCTTATCTGGGTATGACCCTTGGAGAAGACTTGGCTTGAGCGGACCTTCGCAATCCCAGTCTAAAAGACAGCCCACAGGTGATGGTCCAGAGGCTGTGACGGACATCCTGAGTTTCTTAAAGAACTGCAGTCCTCATGACCTTGCTGCTCTCTACCACCACTGGGGCTTCAGTAACACCATGGCTGAGCAAGCAGGTAAGAATATCTTCAAAAGTATAATGTAGGAGAGGGGCTTTTGAAACTGGGACCGGAGATCCCCAGTGGGATATTTTGATTTTGACCACAAACTTGGACTTGAAACATTGGGGTAAAAGGACAGTGATCTCCACACTTTAAAGAGACACAACACCCCTGAGACTTAGCAGGGTGCTTTCCCACCTCAGTAAAACCAAGTGAAAATTGGGGTGGTTGGGTGGATCGATGAGATGCCAGGGAGCAGATTTGCATACAAATAACGAGGTATTAACGACTGCTCATTTTCTCACATGTAATTCAGAGGGCTTGTGTGTCAGAAAGCAACGTAGAAGTTAAGGACTGCTCAGATACTTTTTGACTTTGTTACTTACGGCCTCTGGTGATCATTGTTAGCAGTGGGAGCACAGCCGCAGATATTTTGGTACCAAAATAGAGCACAACATCACAAATAATTTCATTATGTTTAGCATCGTTGATGAAATTATCTCTGCCTGGAAACATCAAACTCAGTGCAGTTGTCCACAGCCACGCAGGAATAAATATTGATAGAATGAACAGGAGGAAATGGCGAAGGTAGAGGTAGTCTCCAAACACACAGCTGTGTGTGTTCACATGCACAGATCGGTTTTCTCTGCTCAATAGCTCGAGACCAGAATGTTCTTAGTAAACAAAGAACACCTATTTTTAATCTGTGTTATGTAGCGGACAAACTACAAAACGTTTTTTATCAAAACAAGTTTCCCTCGGCATTCGCAGAAACACATTACCGTCTATGAGCAACCCGCTGACATGGAATCTCTTAGGGACCGTCTGCAAATTACCAGATTCAAAATATGTTTTACCCAGAATATGCTTCATAACTTCATTCTAAATCGCTCTATTACAACCAAAATCAAGCAACACGCCACTCCTCACCTGCATATTGTACTGCACGACTCAGTTTCAATAAAAAATAAAAAAATTTATTAAAGCATCAATTTTATTCTTGATTATTTGGATCAAAGCTCAATTGCTCCCATAAAAATCACTCTATTACCACCAAATTCAGGTCACACACAACTGTTCTAACGATTAAATTCAGTGCATGTCATCAAATTAAACTCAAGTTATTACAAAAAATGTAAATAATTAATTATTATGTGTGTTTTGTCAATTCTCAATAAAGTTGAAAATAATTGTTTGTTGATTGATGTTTACATTTTTGTAGCGGGTAGATCACTTTGACTTGGTCATTTTAAAAGTAGCTCGCAAGCTGAAAAAGTGTGAGCACCCCTACTTCACTCCCCCCCACTCACTCACTCAATAGACAGACTGTGACGACGCATTAACCGTGTAAAACTGGCAAATATTTGTGATTTAAATTACCTTTCCATGACCTATATACGCTCCTTATGGAAACTATCATATAAAAATGTTCTTTTTCATTGTCTACTTAGGAAATCAATCTTGGATTTGACCCACATTTCATTTTCACATTGGCAATATTTTTTATTCTTTAAAATTTTACTAAATTTTAACTTTTTTTCAGCTTGTTTTTCATTCAATTTCCAGCACATTAGTCAGTTTATTTTTTAAATATTCGCATTTTCAAAAGACGATACTCTCCCAGGCCCTTTTAAAAATTCTCTAAAAGTGAACACCCTGAATCTTTACAAATCTGTGACTTCCAAAATGTCTTCTGTGGGTTATGAAAGTGATGTTCCTTAAGGTTCTTCCCTATTTGGTTCTTTCTTGAACACATGCAAACATTAGTGCGCCTGCTGCTCTTACAACCAATATAACCAATCTTCCAATCCAAATAAGTTCCCCGAGTTGAATATATCTCCATCTCATGACATCCTCAACACCTTTAGGGAATAACAATATTCTGGGCATTATTAAAAAATGTCCATCAGGAATCCCCTTCCGTGCGTATTCTACGTATATAAAAACACATTTGGGGGAAAAAAAGACGCTACCTGCACAATCACAATCAAAGAATTTAAAAAGGTGAAAATTTAAAAGCTGAAAAAGTGTCTAAATTATTCAGCAAAGGCACACTAAGTTCTGAAACGACATTCACATACACATGCACAAACTCCGGACTAATCTGTAACCTCTTCATCATCTAACCTGAAAAAGTGTGTCATACATTTTAGACAGCAACCGCTGAGAGGCATTAGGAGCCTTAAACATTCCTCTGTCTGGCACCCACCGAAGGGGTAAGTGCCTCAATGCCACAAATATGCAAAATAGCCGACTAAACGAGTGAATGACTCAAGTTAAAGCACCAGCTGCTTTAAAAGTGTTGTTCAATTGTTTTTGAGGAGGTTCGTCCAGTTGGTTGGCTTCAGTGTATCTCTGCAGAAGGACACCGTCAACTGTCGGACCCGCTTTCATCAGCGCTGCTTTTAGCCCTTTGAGTCACAAACAATATAGTGACCTTTCCAATATTAGTCTTTCCTTTTGTTTGTGCTGTCCGAAGGTTTTCCTTTTCGCGTCGCTCCCGTATGGTAATAACTCATGTTTACTAAACGTAGCCTTGCTTACCACTGCCACCAGCACTCCCAGTCACAGCTCGATGATACAACAAAGCAGGGCCCGAGGGGCTAGAGCAGGTACTACAGGACCACCAGTGCCAGGTGACGGACAGGAACCAAAGGGACAGCATTACTGCGCGCACTCTTAAAGCACCCTGAGGGGAAACGAGTTTGCATCAGGTTCCACATCCATGTCTGTTACTTCACCGTCCTTCACCGACCCACACGTGTCCTAGCGAATCCCCCCACGCGGACGAACACTGACATAGCTAGAGCGACGGGCAGGAAAAGTGCAGCGAGAGGAAAAGAGACAAGGAGAGAGGGAGGAAGGGGAGAGCTGCACACCTGACATGTGACACAGTAGCGCAGATGGGGGCACATCACAGGGCAAGGCTTTTAATTCACAGTAATTTATGCGGTCACATGGGCTTGTGTTCATGTCAGGCTGTCAGAGATGCTCTCGTGATGTGCTCTGACAGCTACTCATCCAAGCCCGCAAGGTAGCCTCGCATAATGACACATAAAACATACTAATGATGCTCTCTCGCTTTCTTTCTCTGTCTGCCTACATGTTTTTCCTGTTAATTCTCATTTCTCCTTCTTTTTCTCTGTTTGTGTCTGAAATGTAGGGGTGGCGAGGTCAGGGTCTCAGCAGGGGGAGTATGTGTGCCCGGTGTGCAGGAAGAGCTTCAACCAGCCCAGCCATTACCGTACACACATGAGATCCCACACAGGTGAGATACAAACAGTTCAAATACATCACACACAAGCAACGGACTACTAACGTACCATCATCATAAAACAGAAACCTTGGATTTCTCAATCAAACTGTTGACTTTTTCTGTATAGATACAAAGTTTTCATCTTGGTTTGGTGTCAGGACACCAACATAGTCTTGGCATAAAGCTGATACTAGTATTTTCTACGTGATAAAAGTTTTGTTTAGGTCTTTTGCCTTTGTTTAGAACAGACAGGATAGTTTGGGAGAGGAGTTTGGGGATTCAAACTCACGTCACTGTTGCGCAACTCTACACACCACTGGGGTCAGACTACTTCTGATAGTTGTTCACTCGGGCTATGGTCATTTAAATAAACCCTAGTGCGTTTGAACACATTGTTAAGGTTGGTCTGAGCAAGTGTAGATGCTGCCACCTAAAGGCCCGGACATGCCTAGTCACCCCCAAACAACAAGCAATGACTAGCTCTTCTCTTTAGCTGCGTCTGGGGCTGAATTCACAAAAAAACTGAGCTGGATCAGGCAACGACCTTTGAGAGTCGATGTTCATGTTTGAAATTAGGAAAACAAACACACACCCAAACCGATGGTGTCTCTTCACAATTTTGATACACCTTAAAACTCTCCATTGCTGAAAAGCCAATCCCATGTTTTCACTGTAGTTTGTTGTTCACCATTTGTAACCTGTTTTTCCCGGTAATCTTTAATCTTGGAACATTGTAGGAGCTACAATCTTGCCTTGACAAGAAACTGTCTTTCTCAAACTCGCCTTGGAAGCTGTTCCTCACACAGTTCTAACCCTCCGACATATGGCATGAGATTTCTGTAGTTTTTATGGAAAAAATTGCTTTGAACGCAAATATTAATTAAAATATATTGTAACAGCTACAAAAGTAAATAAATTATTTGAACAATTTTTAATGCTTGAAACACTTTTTTCCATTTTCAGTAAATTTTTTGTCAGTTTCTCTTTTCCATTGTTCTGTTTCACTTCGGATTTTTTCCTAACACTCCTGTGTAAACTTTAACTAACAAAGAAGACATGGCCATCCAGAAATCTCAATGAAAACAAAGGTTCACCCCCGCTGCATATGCATTTGGCCAATGAGAATCGGTTTTTAATTTAATTTAATTAATTTACTTTCAAATCTGTTAAAATACATTCAAATTTATTTACGTTCAAACTAATTTCTTGCCGTACTTACACAGCTGTTTCTATTTCATCTCATGACTGGGTTTAAAGCTACATGTGACATTTATGATCAAGTATGGTAACTGGTTGATCACACACCTGACTAGAGCAGGAAGAGGTGTCGTCACATCGGGTGTAGCGGCCATTTTGTTTGTATTCTTAGTTTCCACCAGGAGCCGCGCTTGAGGGTTAAATATAAACAACTATTAAAAAATAAATAAATAAAAACTAATTCAGTTAGTTTTAGTTTCTATCAACACGAATCAATCTGTCTAATGTGTTACCATGGCAACGGTGGCGTCACACTAAAATGTGGCGGACAATGATGTCGATAATCCTACAAAATCCCTGACTTTGTGCTAGTGTACCAACAACAACCGAGGCTTGTTAAAAGGCAATCGTCTTAATATTGATTTAATCGAGATTTTTCCTTTGTTTGCTCACTTTGCATTTCAGTAAACAAACATTAATTATATTTGTGATAGCATTTTTCACACTAACCCCCCTAAACTTTTGCACAGTATTGTAAATTTACGCCCATCTCATAAGAAAGGGATATTAAATAATTTACAAACATACGATTTTAATGAAAAATATAAATGTACACGTAACTATAACGAGTGCTTCCTCTCTGTCCTTGGTTGAGAGTCTTTCTCTTTTCCACAGCAAACATATTTGTGTACGACTCTGACCTGTAAAAATTGTATACATTATTAATCAGATGTCACTTATGGAGCTGTAATTGTGCATGCTAATGAGCTGAGCAGTCACCAGTCCAGTATGATACGCGTCAAACGCTTGCTGGGAAAATGTGACAGTTTGCCCTTGTCTTCTCATCAAACCACACACACACACACACACACACACACACACACGCACGCACACATCCAAACATCCACAACACACCTCATTTCTTCACAGATGGAATTACATCCATCATTCGTGTTCATCTGCAAACTTCCATACAACATAAATTGGTTCACATCAGAAACTGTCGGTTTGTGTTAGAAATGCACAAAAATAACATGAATCTTCTCGTGTGTTAATATGCATAGTGGAGCAGGTGTTTAATATTATAAAAGGGTCATGTGCCATTTTCATGAGTAGGATTTCGTATTTGAAAGCGGGTGCAAGGTCTGCTCCGAGTGTATGAATGTACATGCTAGCCAGACTGATCTCCGATGACAGAGGCCAAATGCTACATTTCATGGAGCTCCATCTCTCGATGCACATAGACTAACAATCAACGTCATCAGTGATTGCTCTCTTCAGTGTGAGCTTCCAAATGAAGCAGGGCAGGGCCCCCGGCCTCCATTAGCATGCACACTAACTCTGTGTGTCACTTTAAATTGGTACTTTCAGTTCACTGTCTGCCGTGGCTACACGAACAGGTGATGCTAATTCAAGGCTTTTACGGCTAATGCTCGGCGAGGACTTGTTTTTGGGGATTGAGGCTTAACCAATAGTTTGAGATGAAAAGGTTGTGAATCTTTAATAGCATTTCATTTAATTGTCATGTCTAATCGAAACTTGTCCATCCAATCCAGAAATGGCTCCAGAATCAAAGGTATTTAACAGTTTGTGGTCCATTAAATAACCAATGAATTGCCATTTTTCTTCCTTGCTAACCGTCACTGGGCATATCCACTTTCCATTGACATCACAGGGTTTACAAGTAGAAGTGTAAAAAAAAAATTCTAATTGAAGGCGCTAATAAGTCTAGAATTTAATTCACTATTCCAGGTCACCGCTTCATTTTCAGACAAACTTCAGATCAAGTGTGCTTGATTTCCCACCATGCATTCATTCATTTTCATTCCTGCGTATTCCCTCACGGGGGTCTGCTGGTGCCTATCTCCGGCACACATTGGGCGAGAGGCAGGGGTACACCTGGGCAACCATCACAGGGCAACATTCACACACATGCACACCTAAGGGGAATTTAGCTTATTCAATTAACCTAATCACATGTTTTTGGGGGAAACCGGAGTACCCGGAGGAAACCCACGCAAGCACAGGGAGAACATGCAAACTCCTTCCAGGAAGGTCACCGGCGAGCCTTGAACCGACAACCTTCTACCTGGAAGGCCACAGTGCTACCCACTGCGCCACTGTGCTTGCTTGATATTCATATATATTTATTTATTTCCTTGTAGTTCCTTTTTAAACAATTGAGAAGAAATGGAATACTAACGATATCCTTACAGAATAGTAGTTTTGGAACATTTTATCGTGTTTTGTAGCACGGAGCAGGGTTCAGGACGTTGGTCGTTATCTGTTTTCTTCTTCTTGTAGCTCGCTTCTGTAGAGCACTTTAGTCAACACCTCTTGGCTGAGTGAAGTGTGAATTGATTCTTTGTTAGCCGTTCACATTAAGCTCAGCGCCAGGTTTCGTAAACAAACTGCTGGTTTGTGTGGAAATGAAAACAATGCTTTAGGGTGCTTCAGATTGAGCAGCATGCCTAGGATCAGGATTCTTTTGCAGGCTCTTGAATTGGTGTTTTAGCAGCACTTTACAGAAACCATGTTGGTCTGGATGTGGCTCCTTTATTTTTTAACAAAGGATGAATGTACAGTTTATATAAAAAACAACTGTACCAAGCGGAAACTGGTTGCTACAGGTACGTTTACTACTAATAATTGGAGCATTCGAAAATCTAGATTTCCAAATCCTTGTAAAATGCTGACCATGGATCAGTAGAGGAACATGAACAGTATTTCCCTCGGTCTGACCACACCGCACAGGAAACAGTAGATGCTCTGGCCTTTTCAGTGTAAGTAGGGCACACTATTCTTAAACAAACAATTCCTAGCTCCAAGCGCTGGGAAATATGACATCAGAGCAGAAGCAGAGACCCCAGAATCACTCTGGAACGCTCCACTGCTCTTGTGTAAGTTGTTTTGCTCTAATAACAGGCGCACACACGTTTACCACAGGTGTGTGTTTCACTTTCATTCCATGGAAAAACACCCGAGAGCCCCGGGGTCATACAAAAGCATAACTCATTACAGGTCAGAGCTAGTTTCATAACCTGGGACCTGCTCGTCACATGCAGAGAGAGCTATATTTACACAAGTCAAACACGTGCAGGTGCATCTCAAATTATTCATCTAATGAAACGAAATGTAATTACATTTAACCGTTCTTATAGTGCACATGTGTTTTGGCTCATAACAAACAGAAACAAAAATGCTGTGTTTCCTGTCAGAGCTCTGCTGTCACTGGTGGATAAGGCTTGAAGGAATTACCAGGAACGATCCACTGGGGGTGCTTCACGAGGAGTGGACTGACCAAAATCCTCCACACAAGTTTCAAGTCTCACCTTTGGCAACTTGCAGATCAAATATATTGCTCGACTACAGCCTCAGACAGCATTTAAACACATTTTAAATTAAAATGTAAAACTATTATTGAGATGCATCTTTGCTTGAATGTACAGTACTCTACAAAAAGTTTAAGGATGTGTGAAAAAAGTGCTTTAAACATGGAAACTTATTTACTTAAAAAATATCCTGGAGAGAAATCAAAATCAAAGTAATATTTGCAGAAATACAGCCTCAAATGCTTCACTGTTGCTGCAGACCCTCGTTTCTGGTCCACTCTCAAAATCACTGCCTTCTGCTAAAAGTGTGAGACTGGCTAAAGCTTATAAAATCTCCACCCACCGCACGAAGAATATCTCTCTGAAAGAACATGGTTACAACTGAGAAGTGTCCTGACGAAGGCGACATGTACCTAATAAAGTGGCCAGTGAGCATACATTCAAGCGCCGGCATTCCGAAGAAGATGTAATTATATATAAGCATCTAACTGTAGAAATGAGCCTGTAGAAATGTATTTTTATTTCTATTGTCTTTTTTATATATATTTATTGTTTTTTTATATTTTTTTATTGTTTTGTTTTATGTCTTTCCTTGCACATATTTTATATTTCTTTTTTTTACATGCATGTTTTGCACTGAACAGCGATAAGCTCTCATCTCACTGCATATATGTATAATGTAGATTGTACATCTGTAAAGTGACAATAAAGGCATCTTTTCTTATCTTATCATCTTATCTTATCAGCCGCGCATCAGAGATTCCTCCCCTCGCTGCCAGTATGACCGTGCCGTATATCTGTCCCTGAAGCAGTCAGCTGTCGGCTCTTGTGGCAATTATTGAAACTCAACGTGAGAAATAAACAATGAAGATTGTAAATAGATGTGTGTTATTTGTGTTGGACAGACAAACACACCGTGTACTTCACGGTCAAGGCTCTAAGGCACGCGGACAGTGAGGAGGTTCAGGCTTGACTCATGAAACACATTGAAAAAAATGTGAAAATACCCAATAATCACAAGATAATGTTCCATTCAGAAGAGATCACATCTACATTACTTTCTAATAGGCCCCAGCCACTGCAGCCGCTTCCTGTTGAGATCTGTCTTGTAACTATTCTAGATCTCAAATTTATGAGTTTCTGGATTCCAGACCATTCGTCTCAGGACTTTCCTCTCGAAGAGCGCTAGTTTAGTATCGGGGGTGTCTGGTGTTTGCATCCGTACAGAGGGATTGGCTTGAGGAGAGTTGTTTGGTGACTACAGCTTCAGATTGTTTTGAATTTGATTCACAATCATCTGTTTTTTTGATGGTAGCTCTCAAAGTGTTTCAGGAGATTCCTCTCTGCACTGCTGCTGAAAAACATCTTCACGGTGAGGAGCATAGTATTTATCTCGAAGCGTTCAATCTTTGTTAGGTGGCTTTGTGCATGTTTTACTGAGGAGTGGATGCCATCTGGCTACTCTAGCATACAGGTCTGATCGGTGCAGTGCAGCAGAGATGGTTTCATCCACTTTCTACAAAGAAACAGAGGAGCTCTGAGAGAATGACCATTGTGTTCTTGATCACCTCCTCACGATTGCTCACTTTAGATGAGTCTGGAAAGAGTCCCGGGAGATCTTTATTCATTTATCAAAGACACCTGGAGCTCTATCTCAAGATACAAGTTCCAGGTCCTCATCACAATCCTCTCCCTGAGATCTATAGGCAACTAGGCACAACGCAAGTCAATTTGCCGAGATTTCCCACTGCACTCTGCATTTTTATTTCTGTACTCATTTAGACAAGGTTCTAAAAGCAATCTAATTGTGCCAAGTGGTACTTTTGGAAAGAACAGCGTTTCACCACAATTTCCTGTTGATCACTGACTGGTCAGTTGTTGAGCTCTCTGATTGGCCAGAAAGAATCATCACTTTCAGTGTAAGACACAAAAAAGCGGTTTCATTTGAGAGTTATTAACCAATACGTACTGTATAGAATAACGACACTGTTCCATGTTGTGTATATATAAATAGTTATGGGCAACGTCATTTCTTTTTTTCATGAAAGTATTATGAATAAAAAAAAAGAGATGATTTCACACTTGATACATAAAGCTGAAGGACAAGCTGAATGGTGAACAGCTTCCAGACGCTCTGTAAATGTTATTAATATAATCCCGTCGAGTTTTTTCACGATTATATGTAATTACTATTTGAGGAACGCTAACAATTCCACTGCAGAATGAACTCTTTTGGATCTTAATGTATTCTTTGCAGCGGGAGATAGATGGGAAGGAGGTAGAGAAAGTTCCAGAGACGGATGGCGTTTGTACGTTGGAAAGCTCTCCGAGTACCTCATTAAGATTTCATGCTTTATGAGGGTAACCCTGCTTTCAGGACACGCTGTGAGAGACTTCACAGATGATACACCCCCCGCATGGACGCACACACCGGTGCTTTGGGTCTGTTCCTGCACAGGACACTCAGAGCCTAATGCACCGCTGAACACGATCTGTAGATAAGCCCTCACTCATTTCATTTGGCAAAGTGCTGAGTCTGGATGATACAGGACCCACACTCACTTTCATTACCCACGATTACATCTACCATCCGGGGTCACAGGAGATCAACACGAGAGGGGGCGACAGATGCCACAAGAGAGTCTGCGACGGCAGGCCCTTTACCTGTGTGTGGTGGCTGTCCATGTGCCTGTGTAACGTGGATCCGTTTGCCTTTGGGTGGCCCTCGTCTTCCAAGGAGCCTGTTGAAAATAAAAGGTAAATGTGAAACCAACAATTCCCAAGTGATTCCCAAGATCAAGCGGGATTTCGGAATAAAACTAATTTGTTTTATTCAATAATTACGTTCCATTTTGCAGAACGGACAAAAGCATATCGATCAAGGCTGGAAAACTACTGTACTTTACCCCCCTTTCCCGCTGTTTTGTCTGTATTAGTATTTTCTTGTCAAAGAGCGTTCCCGTGCCTCTCCAAACTGTTGCAGAGGTTCGTAGAGAACAGAATCGGAACAAATCAGAGATAGATGGACGTGACGAGAGAAAAGGCATTTCTACTCCGATCAGGATTCTTCAGTCAATCACAGGGGTCTTCTGAAGCCGCCTCAGCTGCATTTTTATTAAACTATTATAACTATAGATTATAATTACAAAAAGAACGGATTACAACTGAATATTTATTGTAAAGCACCATTTTAATAAAACAAAAAACACTTTAAATGACTTAAAACAAAAAGCTGCTAAACCGTAGGTTTGATGGGCTTGTTTTTGTAATGCAAAGACAAAAAACTAATAATTGTACAATATAAAACTCCAACTCTCTTTGTTATTCCCATCAAAATCAATCCATTGCAGCAGCAAAGCAGAAAGAAATAAAAGCTAAAAGTGTTTTCTCCATTTTCTAGAGCAGATAATACCTGAGAGGTTTGGGAGAGGGACTGGTGTGTTTAGCTTTCTGAGCTTTACTTAAGCATCAATAGCAATATTCCTTTATAAATAAAAGCTCTCCTTGTTCCTCTGATCTATTAGAATTCCTGCAGAGGTAAAAGTGCTCTGGCGGGAGAGAGCGGGATCAGTTTTTTACGTCGCAGTCTCCAGGAGGTGTGGCATGATGCCCTCTGGCTTACTCTGTGTGTTGCTTTGGACCTTTTCTCTTGGAACTCCCCATGTTCAAAACATATCAGGAACGGAGCTTCTGCTGTGCGTGACCCAAACTACACTGAAGAGGAACAAACCGTGGCGCTCCATCTGCTCTGGTGAAATATTCCCGAAAGACACTCATGATTGAAGCATTTGAGCGAGGATGGAACAGTGTCACGTGGATCCATGCGTCACAGTCGTTTTCAGAAATAACGAAGTACTGCCAGACTACTGTTCAGTCGCATGTAAAAGCATGTTTTGCAGGTTTCATTTGATCAGTTCTTTGAGGAACCTCCCATTAAGAATATCGGTGAATCATGATCGGTAGCCGATCACTCGGAACATGTCTAAAAACATAGCAAATGAGTTTCCTAAAGAGGAGCAGGAAAAGGCGTGGTTCTGATTTATTTCTGTGATCTAGTGCCTCTCATGGTTAACAGTAGTAGCACTTTAATGCTCATTTACAAATCAAACACTTTGGCTCCTCCCAAAAATACACTCCTGCTTGGATGAATCTGGGAGGGGCAGTAACCCATGCATTCGCTCATCTTCTAACCCTCTTATTCCCTTTTGGGGTCACAGGTTCTGCTGGTGCGTATCTCCAGCACACTTGGGGCGAGAGGCAGGGGTACAGCCTGGACAGATCACCAGTCCATCGCAGGGCAACAAACAGATTCACTCCTGAGGGCAATTTAGATTATTCAAATAACCTAACCGCATGTTTTTGGGTCGAGAACCAGGTGGAAAACCCTTGCAGGCACGGGGAGAACATGCTTCCAGGATTCAAGTGAGCCTCGAACCGATAACCGTATTACAAGGAACCCCACCGTGCCGGCCGGGCAATAACTTGACCCTGTTCCCGGTTTGCTCGAATGAAATTTGGTTTAATATTCGCCAATACCTTCTGGCGGCTTCTTTGGTGTTGAGTTAGGTCAGCCCTGCCTCTTCATGGTTGCCACACAAACACTATAGCAGCGAGCAAGAAGAACCCAACAGAAACAAGGCGCAGTGTGCTCAGAAACATGAGCCTAGTCTAGATTCCTTCAGAGAACCCAGCCTCCCGAGCCCAGTTTCTACCCAGCCTACCCATCAACCGTTGGTTAACCGGACGGTCTCGCCTCAGTCTGAGTTTTATAAAATGACGTAGCAATGGTTAACATAAATCTGGTGGTTAAAGGAGTTAGCGTTATTAATGTCAAGTTTTAAAACATTCACTTTACAGGGTCTGATGACACACTGTTATATCTGAAGAAATAGAGTGAAATTAAAAACTTTAATCAGATTTAAACACATTTCCAAGTGTCTTTGAAAATTAGACTTCATTTGTGTTTCTAGGCAGAAAACCTCAAAATGCCCCAGAGCAGAAGACTTTTTTCAACCGTTCTATAAGTGTCTGAAGCTCAAAATGTACGGTATATTGCTGGACCTGGAGCTTGAGCAACCTACACATTTCACTCCCTCTGTTACTGCCACTCCTCGTTCCCCGGGGAAAGGCTCACAGACCATTATCTTTAAGACGGTTGAGTGTGCGGGTCAATGCTGGGTGCCCACTCAATGCTTCGCTCCCTCGTGTGGAACAAGAGCATTTATCCTCCGTATTGTGATGTTAGGCTCAGAGAGCCAGGAGTGTTTGTGTGAGGCCGGCGGAGAGAGCCGCTCTCAGTGTGAGCCCTGCTGGGTCAGCTTACATCCTCAGCCATTTCCCCACTCCCCTTCCCTCCTCAATACGCTCCCCTTCTCTCACTCTTACACTTGATCCGCTGTGTTTTCTCAAGCACCTGCAGCAGTTTGTCAGGCTCAGTATGGATCCACCAACAAGATGATGCAGAGTCAGATGCTAGTGCTGGCCAATCTTTTACATTTTGAGGGATTCAGTGTGCTGTGAAAGGCAGGTGTGCTGTAAACAAAGAACGCTTTCAGACACATAAACAGCGATTCAAATCTAAACAAATAAATATTTTGTGTTTCTACCGTTTGCCTTGAGGCCAACAGCCTTTCTTATAGCTACACTAGCACAGAGTTTTATCGTATTATAGTCAGAAACAGCCGTGTAGGAGGCTTAAAACTGGGCGAGGAACCGTCAAACTACCAGAGACACAACGACACAAAGTAGGGTCTCAGTCTCTCCCGGACAAAGATTTCATACTGGGTTTTCAAGACGGGAAATGGCAGCAGGTGCTCTGGACTGATGAGTTAAAACCTTCAGAAAGTGTGAAGAAGATATACAGAACTTTTGTTCTTTTACTCAACTTTGTTCATTGTTATTTAAAAGCATTCTTTATTCACAGCTCTTTTTTCATGTCTGCCAAAACCGTTTGGAAAAAACTGATCAAACGGAGCAAACTCTCATTGTGGCAACAACCAAAGCCAAACAGACCAAAACTATGGCAAACCTGTAGCCAGCTGTGGCATTATGGGATGGCGATGCCTATTTGTAGACTGTGCTTTAGTAACATAACTAAATAACGCCTGTTGCGTACTTCTGGGCTTCTGATTTTCCTACACATTAACCGGTGCACAAGAATGTTTTCTGGTCTTATTTGTGGAATATTGACATTTTAAGACCAGAACTCAGGCAACTTGATAAAAGCACTCAAACATGAGCCTGGAGCAACCTGTAGCTCAAAAACTTACAGCAACACAAACACAATATTCCCCACACTCCCCTCTTTGTATCGTTTAGTAATATAAAACTATGTTGGATGTTGATATAGCAACAAGACGCATTGTGATTGGTCAGATGTGCTGCAGACCCCTGTGACAAGAACAATTGACTGTAGGTGTGGGAAAAAAAGCATGTTTTTGCAAAATGAATGCATCATTAATGTGAATATTATTTTTGCTTTGCTAATAAAATGCACATTCAAATTGAGACTGGTGTGAAAAGCCATCATTAGCCGCACCAACATTGGCTCTTACCATTAGAGACCTGGTTGCCATTCTCAATGGGAGCAGGGTTCGAGGAGTTGGGAGAGGTGTGATTGTTGGCGTTTTTGTCCTGCAGTTGCGCAGAGGAAGAGACAGGCCCTTGATCCTCTCGCCCAGGAAGATTAATGTTGGAATTTGAAAGACCTGTGGGATACGACAGGATCAATTAGTTTGATTCACACAAAAACAAAAAAACACCATCAAAACTGTGACCAGAGCCCGTCTGAATAATGACGAACCTTATTAAAAAAAGAATAATACGTCAATGTTTAGCACATGTACTTATGTTTACTTTGTATATGTTTTAATATAGTCCGAGTCTCTGATTCACCTGCATCTTCCTTCTCGGGGTGATTTTAAATAGTAAGGGCTTTTACTAACACTGCAGATAAAGAAAACAACTTTTACTTCAGTAATGTCACTTGGTTTCATTTCAATTATATATATTTGTCTCATTTAAAAGATAAAATGTGGCAAAACCGTCAATCTTAACTACCAAAAACAACTTTTGTAATTTCTTTTTACTGGAAATAAACCTTTACAGGGATTCTCTCTGGTTATATGTGGGTAACCAGATGATTTAACATGTGGAGTCAGTAACACTTGTGCCGGGGCTACAGCTGCTCTCACCAGGAATTGTGAGAATGGAGCTGCGCAGTGATGCTGACAGCTGAGAGACGGAAGTGTGCTGCGGGTTTAAGCTTTCCGGCATGCAGGTCCGCTTGGATCTGGCCGCCACAGGGATGGATGGAGCAGAGGGGTCAGCTGTCTCTGTTTCCATTACAACATGAGCATCTGACTTCACAGCCAGCGTCTGGGGTCAACCGAGTTTCATTCACCGCAGCTTTGTGCCTGAGATTCCTTCGCCCCATTCATTCATTCTTCTGCACCAAGGCTGTCTGCAATGTCCCTTCACAAGCATTCCCCCTTATTGTTAACATGACCTTGCCATCTGACAATCTCTGTACTCCGCTGAATGAACCCTTGTACAGATGTTTAGAATTGTTTAGAATTTCAAACGCTCCGTGATTTGATTCGTGTTGCTGTTTGTTTTGCTCATGGTGGAGGTGCTTAGATAACTGACGTCACTCCAGAAACACTTCACTTCACATCAAGAGGTGGATCGTAACTAGAGATGTTCCGATACTACTAGCCCTGTATTAATTGACATTTTATGCATTTTATAATTAAAAAATAAATAATTTTATGCTGTGCTTCAGATATACTCAATATGGCAATGACAATCAATATGGACATGAAACAAAATTAATAGACATACCCTATCTTTGAAATGTGGATACAAGAGAGTGGCAACTGCATACAAGGGCTCTTCCTCGATGGTTGCTAATCGTTTCTTGACCGCCTCAAGAAGAGTGTTTTTCATTGTTTTTATACAAGTGTCCTCCTGCCTCTCCCGAGCAAGTAGACGTTTTAGAACTGTAACTGAGGGGATCACTTCCGCTACAGACGAGGTGGAGGAGCTAATCTGTTTTTTCATGGCTTTTTTTCATGTTATTTGCGTTGTCGCGCAAAATAACATGAACACGGGATTTAGAAATATTCCAAACTTGATAATCCTGTCGGTTATCTTTATTGCTCGTTGGATGTCTTGTGTAAACTTTTCTTTGTTTGAATGAAGCTTCCACTGTTTGTTGCGACTGGCGCGGCTTGTCCTTCTCCTTGGTTGCTTGTGGCAACACGACACAACTTCCTGTGTTTACATTCTGAGCAGCGCCAGCGAAGAAGAATTGATTTCCGCTTTGCAGCGATAAGCAAAGTTAGCGGGCATAACTAGGTTATGTTTATGAAAATGGTATCGGATCGGTACGTGGACTCAAATACTCGCCGATACCGATGCCAGATTTTTTTGTGGTATCTGCAGCATTTTTGATACTGGTATCGGAATCGGAACAACTCTAATCGTAACTGTTCCCTTGTAGCATTTCTCCGCCCTTTTGGGAATCCTCTGGTGTGAACCAATAGAAACGAAGCACATCCACATCACTCATGGGTCAGATCAACGGGTAAACGAAAATCCTAAACGTTAATGTGTGGGAAAATCAGAAGTATACAACAGGCTTTTCATTATTTAGTTATGTTGCTAAATAATAGGCCCACAAATAGGCATCTCCATCCCATAATGTCACGGCTGACTACAGTTTGTGAAAAGTCATAGTTTTGATCTGTTTGGCTTTGGTTGTTGCCACAGTCGTTCAATCGTTCAGTTGCCCAAGAGAGAAAAAACAAGCCCTAGAGCAATTCTGCAGGTCTGAAAACATTGTCGCTCGCATGTTTGACTCTTTTTCAGAGGGTTTACCTTATATGCACCGAAGTAGAGCTGGAAGAAAAAGGTCTGTTGGAGAGCTTTTGCTCCAGCCTGACACGAAGCAGACTCATATGACAGATCCCTGTTTGTTCTCGTTCTCATGCGGAGAACATTTACTCTTCTCCGGAGAAACGCTCTGCGCTCTAAGAATTCAGTCTCAGGACCTGGAGACTTTCACAATCAGTATTTATCTGCCGCATCTCTTCTCTAAGTCCCCAAAGATTAGTCAACCAAATCTGGGAAAGTTTACAGTTGTCTCGCTCTGCTTTAGTCTTCAACCATAGCTGTGCATTACTATGTTTGCCCTGGAGCCTCCCGTGTGGTTTCAGACAGACCCCGGAATAAGAATGTTCAATAGTCCCAGACTCACCGCTGTCTCTGATCTTCCTTCCTGTAGTGGACTTGCGGAGAAGGCTGCGTCCAGAGCTGAAAAGAGTATTGAGCTCATCTAGGGGGCTGGTTAAGGCTCTGCCATTGGCGGGGTTGAAGAGCAGTGGTGAAGAGGAGCAGGAGTGAGCTCTGCGTGGCTCTGGCCGAGAGCTCTTCACTGGAGAAAAGGGAGGTTTGGAACTGCCCAAGGCAGTCTCCCCTAGAACATGACCCATTTTGTGAGGAACTTTGGGGGATTCCGTGCTAGCCAAAGAAGCAGCACGAGTCAAGGCCATAAAGTTTGGTTCAGGGGGAAAGGGAAAGTGAGAGGGCGGGCGGTAAGGTGGAGGTGCTCCTGGAGGTGGGGTCAAGGGAGGTGTTGATTTGTCCGACATCAAGATGGAAAGACTCGGGGAGGAGTCGGCTCTTTGCCGAGAGTACTGGGGCGAGAGTGGACTACCTCCGTCTTGACTGGTGTAGTTCAGATTCGTCTCAAACACCGGCAATTTTTTCACCTCCAGTGGGGTAAGGGGGGACTCGTCTGATGCCGGAGAACAAGTGACGGGGGATGGAGGGAAGACTAGCAGCGGTGGACGATGTGGAAGGAGATTGGGGAAGGGTGCGGGAATCCCATCACATCCCGCTTCATCCTTGCCTAGCTTCTTTACCCCGAGAGTTCCCGACTGTTCCAGTAGAGTTATCGGCCTCTTTACTTCCAGCAGCACAGGGGGGGACGGGGACGTGGGAATCACTGACTCGGGCTTGACCGCAGGAGCTGGACCTACATCGTCGGATGAAAAGTATTTCATTTCCTCATATACCGCCTCCGCTGGTTCAGGGCTATGGCACTTGAGGACACGTGAGGCCCCCACCATCTCAATGTACACATCTTCCTCATCCTGACCTGGAAAGAGGCTGAGTACAGAAGAATGGGGGCCGTCTGCAGAAGCTGCTCGCTGGATGAGGCCCAAGCAATGGCCACTGTGTACCAGGCTGATAAGCTTCATATCTGTGGGGCGAGCGGGGAAAGGGGCAGAGATTTCCTCACAGGAGCCGGTGAGTTTAGTATTAGGGCTGCGTTTGGGTTTAGGTGGCGGGATCTTCTTCATGGTGCTGTAGTCATCGCTATGAGGGCGCGGTTTAGCGAGAGCTGGAAGTGACACCAAACAAAAGAAGAAAACAAACCATGTAATTACTTGCGGGGGAAATTTTGGTAAAATGCAACGGTGTAATGCAAATATTCACCATACGGCCAGAAGAAATGAGTCATCTAGAAAAGGCATAGAGTTTGTTTTTATATTTGAAGAGTTCGGCTGTTTTTAAATTAAATCAATTTCAAACAAATTAGTTTTGGTAAACTAATGCAATAGTGTAAGAGCTGCTTCACAAACTCTGGCGAGCAGCAGGAGATCTTCCGCCGGGATCGTTCCGTGGCATTTTGTCATTATGTATCGCTTCATCTTTTTCCATGAGGATCTAACTGCAGACTCCACCTCTGGTACAGGCAAAACTGCAGGGAAGGCATGACAAGTGGCTACCCAGTAGTGTCACATGATCTCAACTATCAAACAAGTTATCAAATATAACAATCATTTAGAAGTAAACATGGCAATGCCAGCATGATTAGAGCTTGGGAATTGCTTTTTTTAGATTCGATTTAAAATGTGCAACAAATGCCAATGATTGTGGGTTGACCGTAACGGTGAAATCCTGCGTCTCTGATTATCTGAAATTTTTCTTGCTCTGCCACTTCGGGCCTTAACTAGAACTGAACTTCTGGTCTTCCAATTACGTATAATGTTCTTCACAATTGAAACTGAGAGCTTAAATGTCTAAGGAGCTTATATAAGATATTTATTGTAACTCATTCTTGAACCATTTACTGCCTTTTTGAGACAAAAAAGCAAATGAAACCAAGAAATGGACTTGGTTTCATATGGGATTCGAGTAGGTTGTGTGAAAGCGACCTCTGTGAGGTACATAGAACCCTGCTGTCGATGTCAGATGTCAGCATTCCTTTGGCCATACAGTGCATGCTTGAGTGCAAATGTATACATACGGTCGGTAGGGGACAGCTGAGTATTTGGAGGGCTTCCGGATGGAGGAGACTGGCCCTCGAGAGAACTCTCTTTGGGTGCGATACTCAGCCCTGCACTCACTGCTTCATAGGATGCACTAAGACGTGTGTTCGGGTCTCTTTTGGGTTTGGGTGGAGGTTGTTTTCGTGGAGATGAAAGGCTTCCTCCATTGCCCTCATCAACAGAATGCGGTGAAGGCTGAAGAACGGCTTTGATTGATGACCCGATATTGGAGTGTACCAAGCTGTCCATAACCAAGGGGAGAGGCACAGAGCTGGATCTGTAATGGCGGAGTGGCCTGCTCCCCCCACGGCCTGCCACATCATTAACCTTCGCGCTTTTCTCAACAGTCCTAAACAAAAGATGGCACAGATGAATAATTCAATGCTTTTCTCTCCCAAACATTCAGTTACCATCAGGCTAGAGGCACATGTCTGCTCTCGGTGCATGATGGACAGTAAAGGTGCTAAGTAGCTGTCAGCTCTGAAAGGATCGGACTCAATCTTCAGGAAATCAATCCACGCTATTCACATTTGATCAGACATTCTGCCCCTACTGACAAAGCCAAAAAACCTTTATTACACAAGAACACTATGGAATATTTTGACATTTGAGATTGCATTTCCAAAACAAACTATTTGTCAAGTGGCTGAATGCGGATGCTTCACGAAATTACATCTGACAAGTACATTTTAATGGTTTAAAATGGCAGAATTGTTCTCAAACATGTGCATTAAGGTGCTTTCACATGAAAAATGGCTGCAATATGTGCTCTTTCTTCAATAGTGGTTACAAAAATCAGATTGAGTTCTTTTCTGATTTGAAACATACAAAGACATTACAATGGAAAGAGTCCTCAGTAAAGGAAAAGCCTGTCTGAAAAAAAAAATATTCAGTGTCAGGGAAAAGCAGCAACTGACAAAATAATGTGTTAATTAATTACTCTGGATAAATGTCTCTGCTAAATGTGGGTTCGAACCCCTAGATTATATCTGGTGATGACATCATATGGCAGTGTGTGCTCGGGTGGCGAAGCTTTAAAGGCAGGCGCACAGTTCAGGCAGAGCCTCATTCCACGCAGAGTGAAAAAGCGCTCACTTTCACCATGTCCCTTGATCGACAACGACACTCGTGCCTAAAATCTGCTCTGTTTGTTTCTTTTTTTAAAATTCATGGGAATTATTTAATATTCTAAAATAGCATGAGGTGTTCTAAAATTGTTAAACCTTTGAATCCCATCCATGACCTTTGACGGCACCTACGGAGCCTACTGTAACAGTCAGTTTCTGGTCTGCCAAACCACTTGTTATGTTGTTTAGGGGTAAGTTTGTTCTTCTGCACAGTGAGAAAGAGGTGGGTTGAAATATTTCACGATGCCCAATAGGAGGGGGGATCAAGAGAATTTTTTTTAAAAAATTTTGCAATCAATATACATACATTCATATTTTTATATTTATCTAGCCAAAAAATTACTTTAAAATAACTTTTTAAACCGGATTTTAAAAGAAACATTCAATTATTACATATCCCACTTTTTCGTGGATGTATAGTGGACTTGAAAAGCTATTTCATTGATAATAATCAAATTATTTTAATTTATCCATTACTTTTTACTAAACCACGCAAGGTTTAGATTTAAGAGTATCCCAGTGACGCCCACATGGGGCACTTTCGATGGACCCAAAATAGTTGATTTTACCCATAATCCTCTGCAAGATTTTACAATAAAAAATGATTACTTAGTGTTTCAGTTTAAGGTAAATGGATATTTGTTGTTTATTGATGGAGATTTTTCAGTTTGAGTGGCCTGAAAATAAACGATTGAAGAGTGATATCAAAAGCAAAGCACCAGAACAAATAACTGGAGAATCTGACCAGATGATTGACAGGCTTGTAACTAGGCAACTGAAGGATGGTTTAGGCTTCTTCCCTTCACCCCCTTCAGTCCACTGTTTGCAGCAGCCCCCTCCTCCACCCACAGGTGTGACTTGTTTCTCAGCAGGCTTCATCATTGATGATAAACACGCCCTCATTTACACACTCCCTTGATTGGTGCAGGCCTCCTCTTCTGGAAACCTGGATCTCGTTCCTGGAATCTCATGTCTCTGTTACTGATTATTGGCTGTTCTTGGAATAAGAGACGGGATTACCCTCACTGAACTCGTGTTCCGTCTTTCGATCTCATCTTCTACCCCTCACCTCTTCCATCACACATTATTATTGAGTGCTTTAAAGATCTAAATTAATCTCAATTTCCTGTCAATTCATTTTCTATTGTTACCATTAGTTTTTCACCTTTGCCATTTCTTTGGAAATAAAATCCCAGCCAGCGTGAATCACATAACATCGATAGCAACAGTCACATTTTTGAGCCGAACGCTGCAGTTCTTCCTGTTTTGGAAATGTTTGGTGAACCGTTTTCTTTTAATAACGTACAAACTGGGTTAAACAATTCCACATTGATTTCAGCTCATTATCACGTGAAAACACTCGCAACAAATGAACAACTGTGCAAGAGTAGTCACTTTAGACCATTTAAATCTAAGCCTGACCCTGTAATGCTGTGACACCACATGCACTTATTGAAAATTTCTCCTGTAATCGCTCTCAACCATCTGTTGTTCTCACTGGATTGTAAAAGTGCATCATGTTTGGGGAGCAGGGGGCGGTAAGGGGGTTACGGCGACTTAAAACCCTAAGGAGATTTCAGCGACCAGTGTGGGGGTGGGTCTGTCCTCTGTCTGATTAGCTGCACGTAGCTTCTCTTGACTCTGTGATTGAGTTTGCTGCGTCTAAATTAGCTCTAAAAAGCTCAATCATCTGCACCTCTCTCATGAAAGGTGGAAAGTAAAGTATGAGCATGCTTCAAAGAAGAAGCCCCGCCCCCTTCTTAAGAGCAGATGGTCATATACTACGCTAACTGTGTAATGTTGCTATTTCCCATTAATCTAAAAGAATAACGAACAAAAGCATCTTTTTCCAAAACCGTTGAGTACAAACACAAGAGCGGCATCATTAGAATGTAAACGTTACAGCTCTAAACCCGTTCAAACTCTATCAAAAACCTCTTCCTTTCAGTCAGGGAGAAATTGCTTATTAGCCCATCTATTATTTGGTTTTCAAAGAAAGGTTCAGCAAGCTACACTGAACATCTGAGCCTCCCTCACTGTTGGCATGCACCGCTTCTACTGCAGTTTTACCAAGGATTACGGCTGAAGGATGAAGGTTAAATTGACATATTTTCACAGGGTGTTGATAGTAGACGTTTTAGCAGAAATGATGCATTTTGAAACACATTTATTGCATGTAAAAAGAACGCACTGACTTTTACTCAAAGAACTTGGGTAACCATTCTTAACTTGTTCTGCAAAGAATCGTATACTGATCTCTGATTGGCCAAGTTTAGCATATTCATGTAGATCTCCGCTTCACGCCCTGTCTGAACCATCTCTGTAGGAATCTTCAGAGATGATTCAAAGGCTTGTGAACCAAGTGAACATATAAAAACACATTTTTTATTCTCAGATTTTTGAGTTTAGACAACTGTGTTGTGAATACAGCAACCAGTGATTATCCAATCAAATAATTTTCATGAATTATTCTGGTTTTGTGGTTAACAAATCAGATCTTTTGAGCTTTGAATAAAAAGAAAGAAAGATAACAATTGCTGTTTCTCTTCAGCCTCCATCATTCACTGAAATCAAGCTTCATGTCTTGACTATATAAAGCATACGTAGAGTGCTTTATACAGTGCTTTAATAAAAATATCAGGGTAAAGCTAGTACACAACTTTATAATGCAGATAAATGAGAGAGAGAGAGAGCTTTAGAGATAATTGCTTCATCTAAATGCATATTGTTTACATTTCCAGGTTCTAGGTCACACTTTTATCAGAGCCAGTAACTCTCACCTTTTTGGAGAGTCCTCTTCTTTGCCCACAGGCTCCGGTCGCTCGCCCAGCGGAGGGCCACTGATGTGACCTCGGAGGCGGTCATTCTCTCTGGCGATATCTGCTGCATTCTGGATGACCAGGCTGTCATACGCGTGCATGGCTATGTCCTCAGCTCCTTGCAGGAAGCGCTGGACGTTACATTGCTCCTGCTTCTGAGACGTAATTCTGCCATGTACATGGTGCCTGGCCAACCAGCCCCTCACCACTGAAACGCAAACAAACGAGAGGCTGACGCGCACAACCAGCGAGGATTTGAAGGAATCCGTGAAGACGACTTTACCTTTCTGACAGACGACAATCTTCCTGTGGAGCTGATGACAGCGGTCATTGAGATGATCAGCCTGCCAGTATCTCAGGAACACCTTACTGTTACCCATCTGCACAAGAGAACAAACGATCGTTCAGTTCCCTACAGGAAGAGAGCGTCCGCGGAAGGTTTTCACAGTGATGCACGGTTCAAAGATCGATTCCTTCCTTCTGAACCTGAAGCTGCTTGTCTGAGAAGTTTTTCTAAAGCGCTTTAACTTTCTGTATCACCAAAGTGGTTTTGAGGAAAATCTAGATTTTCTTTTCCAAACTTTAATAAAGCAGCTCATAGGAATACAAACATTCTTTTTTAATGTTTTTACATTTAACAAATTTCAAGAATTTAAAGATTTATTTAAAAATATGTTCCCAAAACGCGATAACTCCATGGCCCTAGTTTTTTTTTTTTTTTTACAAAATGCTACAAATCCATATAATCAATATAAATCTTTATTTTTTGAATGAAACAAACAACATTGATATTGAAATCAGCAGCTGGTTCCAGAATACACTGATTAAACACACAGATATCGCTGCTCGAGTTATCTGCTGCCGGATCAAGTGAGTCGCGTCATGTAGTCTCCCCTTTCACCTCCTTTATTGTCTGTGCTTTTCTGTCTTCGAGGAATGATTATAAAATAATTCAAAACTTTGCACCTCCTCAGCCCTTCTTTGTGCTGATGGACATATCACGGTGTATAAAAACTTTCACTTATGGTGGTTTGTAAAAAACTGATAAAGCAGAGCTCCATTACAGGGCAAGTATTGTTTTTTTTTTTTTTAATTGATCATGTTTTTTTTTATTGTGAACATAATAGACTTCAGATTTGGCACCATTTTTTGGGGGGGCGTTTATTGCATTTTGGAACCAAGCTCCTCATAAGCAACTGAGGGAAGTGGGGTGTTGTCCTCTTGCATGTGAGATTGGGATGCACGAAGAGAATCTGCATCAGCTTTTGTTTTTTACATCTTTGAACTCTTTCGGGATCTGGACACAGAGCGATCGGAAGAAACTCAGGGAGGGATGAATTTTAGTAGAGGCACGACTCGGTTATTGCTCTAATAATCACTATTCAGCCTTTCGTTTCCACGAGCTACCTCTATCTGATCCGACTGTTCACGATCAGGTTATTTTTGTTTTAAAAGCAGTACAAACTAATGTTACTAGCTGTTATGAGGCCGTAATTACGCAGACAGTGATGACTCTTTCTGGCCAATCAGTGAGCTCAGCAACTGACCAGTCAGTGATCAATAGGAAGTTGTGTCATGCTTTTCATTATTACAAATGGGTACAAAAAAAGTACTGCTAAAGAGTAGAGGACACAAAAGTCACACGTGCCACTACACAACAGGATCAGCAGCAGAAGTAAAAAGCTCTCCTGGTGGTTTCCAAAGGTGGAATAATGTTTGAAGTTGGTGAATATCAGGTGACATGGTGGAAGCATCATGGGAGATTCATGGGCATCGAAGGGCAGCAATGACCAGAGGCATCCTGAACCAAACTCTTCCAAAGGCCTGTTGAGCTCAGTCTGGAACATCCATTAATCGTTCAGCAGGAAAAGGAGCCAAAGCACACAGCAAACATGTGGAAGAGACAGAGCCCAGACCTGAATCATACTGAAATCTGAAAAAGCCCCAATGCTGCCAACATCAAAACATATGGAGCAGGAACAACGCTGTGGAGGTATTTCCAGAAAGTAATCACATTCGTGCGACTGATCTCAGTGTAGTTAGCACCATACTCCAGTAGTGAACTCACCTGCCATCCCTGGAGCTTACAGTGCTGCAGGACCTGTCGGCACTTCTCCTCTGCGGATGCTTTCTTCCTGTTCGCGAGGACCGTCTCCAGGAGCTCTTTGTATCTGCACCACAAAGCCACAGAGCTCCTTTTTACACATGTTATGGATACATCTGTGCTTTGCTACATTTGTAATAATACTCATCCCACACTCGCTACTGGAATATCCACTTTATAAACCATAGCCCGGTTAGGGCGATTTATCGTCATTCTATCACGCAACAGCACACTTCGGGATCGATATCCTTCAGAATGTACAGGGGAAACCCGATGAAAGATGCAGTTTGTGGGTCAAAGGGCCTCAGAGTCTGGGGTACTCCACATCTGCTGGGCTGGCTGTCGGCAAGGCAACCATTCATGGAGTAAGGTCAACCCTGGAGAGTCCTGCAGCATTGTGAATGGAAAAAGGGGGTGGGGCCAAGCATCTGCGCCAGACGCAGAAATCTGTCGAAACACCTCCTCAACACATCGGTGTGATTTATTCCACGTAACCCATTTTCAATTCTGTTTAGTGTTTAAAAATGCAAATGGAACATTTACTGGTTTTAGGAAAAAGATTAATTTAATGGTAATTTGCATAAACATACATCAATGTAATCAACTAATTACAAGGCATGAGCAGTGGGAACAGTCTATTAAATGTTTAAGAAAACACTGTGTAATTGAACTTTCAGTAAAACATTTGTTATTGTAAGAGTGAAGCAATGAATCTTTGTTTTATGCAATTACGACACAAAATCATTTCTAATAAATCATTGTAAATTGAAAGTTGTCTTAGCAGAAGCTCTTTTGAAGAGCAGCAGATCCTTATCACTGAAGAGGTCTCTGCGGTGAGCGTTCTGTGCCACACGCTCGTCATAAAAGAATGTACTGATGTAAACAAAATCAACACAGAAGAACAAACAAACAGTGGAACCTAATAAACAACTGTAAAACATCATGCGGGCCACGTACATCATCGTACGTGTTTGCAATTGGTTAGAATGAACAAACCATGCCAGAAGACTGGGACAATGTCCTCAAATCAATTCTTGATCTTTTTATTTTATCCTTTGTGTTAATCACTTCTGATGCACGCTGCGAATGACCGCGAGCTGTAACTAAAAACCACATGCTCCAAATGTTTTGACTTGTGTGGTGAAAACTGATGGAAAAGGTGAAGGAGTTAAACTCTAAAACTAAGAAAAAGTGTTTGGTATCAAAACACCCAGATCCCCACAGCTTCTCTCTCTCGCTTCGATTTCACTGAGAAGACTTATGCTAGCTGTACCGTTCCTCATTCAGCTGCGTGATTGGATGTCTGTTGACCCAGTAAGATCACACGTCCCTGTCCAGCACTCACTCGATGATTCTGGCATCAGGAAACCACAGAAGCCATCAGTACTGGCACTGAAGCAGATTAGACTGTACATGGCGGCACATAGAGGCTGCTATCGGACCGGTCAACAATATCTGTCACTTCTGCAAGTGGTGCAGTCCAAAAAGTGCCATAAAATGAAGCGTTTTATGTCAAACCTTTTGCAAAGTAGATTGTTAATGTTAGTTAGTGCTTCGTACAGAAAGCCTGGACGACCTGCAACGTATAATTCTGCATGTGTTTATGCACAGACGTCTCTCTCCAGTGAGAATCTACGACTTAAATCATCATGAACTTACAAAAAAACCCACTCACAGGAGAGAGGTGTTTGAGCTTAGAGAGCTGGAGCATAGAGACGATGTAATTACACAACTGGAAGAAAAGTGTCCAGATGTATTTATTGAGCACAGATTGCATTCGAGCTCAGGTGCAAGAAGTGGAACAGATGGAGGGGCGCTGATGCATCATGGGTGGCTCAAAGAAACGTTTGCTTAAGAGCAAAGAGCTTTCTGAACATCTCCCAACCTTCCTCTGTACGGGCAAGACGCACCGCGTCCCATAGGGCAAACAAACCATGAAGAGAACAGCAAATACGATTTGTGATTGTGAAGATAAGCAGAGGCTCTGCGTGAGTGTTTCCAAGCTCATCAAAGCATAAAATCAAATTATAATATCACTCTGTGTACTGGAGCAGGGTGTTCTGGGAGAAAATGAGAAGGTACAAAGAGAGCCTTATGTAAATCAGTGTAATATTACAGAGTTTTCCCGTCCCATCTGTTGTCCATTTCTAGGTGAAAGCAATTAAGTGACACATTCAAACACAAGTTAAACCGGATTTCCTCCTTCAACTTTACTTTTAATGATTCTATTTATTATTTCTTTCAAATGCTCGATGTAAAGAGTGTGTTTAAATCTTTTCTCCTGTACCTGAAAACCCTGCTTTGTTTTATACACTGCTCGTATGTTATATGCTGCTCCCCTTAAAACAGGGAAGGCAGTGATTGAAAAAAAAAAAGATTTTCTGAAAACAAATAAAGTAAAACTGTATGGAGTAAGAGCGATGTGTATTCATCGTGTAATATCTGCGATAACAGATGGTTTATCGTTTGCTGTCTATGCCCAAGTGTGTCTCACACGGCCGGCAGAGTGAAGCCAAACTGCGGTGAGCACCCCCCTGTGGCTGGCTGCAGAGTGGTTACCACCCAATACAAGTCTAAGTAAAAAATCCAAAGTTTCAAAATAATTTCCAACAAACAGTTTTAATATTTTTCAAAAGTTATCTATACAGTAAACAAAGTTTTTTTGAGAGCCAGACTGGAGGCGGAGCTCTGAAACTATGACGGTTTCATCTTTATCAGGAAGTCATGTGTGCGCATGTGCGACGCTCAATGGCAGCCTCCTCTCTCCAGCTCGAAAAAATGAGCCCAATGTCACGCCGTCCACATTTTCTTACAGTCTATGGTCAAAACACATTTTTCACAGAGTCTGAATCGCTCCAGATGTTGGGCCGAATCACAGATGACATCTTTGGTACTTCACACTGTGTGCTAGCCCCCAGAGTGCACGAGCATCGTTTTGCTAAAGATTCCAGTCTCAAAACCTAGCAGCGATTCAAACTGGGGGCTATACTCGTGCAGCACAAGCATGAATTTTTATTCCTAACAGTGCATGTGGTTTAAACAGAGAATGAGGAGTTTGTTCTGAGCCTTGAGCTTAACCGTGATGAATAATCCTCTCGTGTTCATTATTACTCAGACAAAGAGCCTCTAGCAACACGGCACACTTCATTCATAAAGAGAAAACGTTCCTGATCACACAGATGAATAAAAGAAACGCATAAAACACATCCATTGACGAACGTAACCAGTGTCCTTCACACGGCTCATGAATGGCTGCTTCGTGAATGGCCTCGGGAAGTCAAGGCGCCCTTGAAGAGACGTGCTGATGGAGGCCCACATGACTCCGCAACAGAACAAGTACAAAGAGGCATCGCTTCTTCATTTACCCTCAAGTCAACAGAGAAGCATCACACACTGCCACATGCCTTTGGCAAAACCGTTTCACTGAGTTTCCTTCATTTTTGCAGCTCAGAGAACGACACTTTCACCTTCCACTGAGTAGTTTATACTAATGTCATGTCAACTGGAAACTAGAATCAAAATGGAATCTTCATGATACACATCTGAAATAACACAAATGTCATCTCCTACATCTCCTCAAACCGGGGTTCAGTGTACTTTTCACAGAGACATTAATTGAGCACAAGGGTCTCACTCCTGGCACAGTGAGTGTGAGTGTCACACAGTGGACAGGCAGAAAAACAGACCACACCCTCCATGAGAGTCCATCTCTGCATCGTTGGGTAACCTCCTGCTCAAAGACCCTGTTTCCATGACAATGGCCAGCCTTTCACCCTCTCTGACCCACCTCTGCTGCAGCCACATTGTGATGCTAACACAAGCATGCTCGCACAAACACACAGCGCACATGGCACCACATCAGCCAGACGCTCTGGATGCACACTGTGCATCATGGGAATTTGAGAGTCTTCAGGAGAGATTATCTGAAACAATGCGGTAACATATGTCCCAGTAACAGCATTTGTGACAGGCTTACCCAATGCAAATCAGCAGCTGAATGGTAACCAAGACATCACCAACTGGAAACAAGTACCACTTTACACACTGCTCAAGGCTCAACTAAATGGAGATTGCACTAACCTGAAGGAATAAAATAAAACATTGTTTTGAAAAAAAAAAAATACTACTAAGTTGGTCTATAAGGGCTCTGCAAATTTGCATAGTCATGAGGATTCAGCTTCAAATGGACCTATTGACATGCTCTAAAATAAAAAGATCAGGGCCACCGTGGAACTCCAGGTCGGGGCCACCGTGGAACTCCATGTCAGAGCCTCTGTGGAACCCCAGGTCAGGGTCACCGTGAAACCCCAGATCAGAGCCTCTTTGGAACTCCGGGTCAAGGCCACAGTGGAACTCCAGGTTAGGGTCACTGTGGAACCCCAGGTCAGGGCCCCATTCTACTGGTGATTTTATCATGCCTGATGTTTTTGGGTGAGATATTTCTTCAATGATCTCTGAAATGTGCCAGTGCAAACACATCTAGTGTTGTGATGATGAAACACATTCTCATCTCTAACTATCTGTGACTTTCTGCTTCATTTCATTTAGTCACAACAATATTCTCTATCTGTAAAGGATCTGGGCTGTTTTGTCCCCAGTCTAAACACAAGCTTTGTCACAAAAGTCTGGACTATTTATTCCAGAGCCAGTATGAGCTGCTGTCTAGAAGCGAAAAAGTTATATGCGGATTAAGTGTCCACTGTTCTTATCTGGCTCACCCTCTCTTTCTTTCTGAAAGATTCATGGTGTTTACAACAAGTAGTGGAAACTTACAGAGTCACGTGACCTGCAGCATCACGAATCCTTATCACACTGGAATGTTGTCGTAATCCTTTGATCCTTTACAGAGCGAGGGAGAAAGTGCACCGTATGAGCTAATGAAAACAGAGCAGCCCAGAAAAACACTCGGACGGAAAAGTGAAAAGAGACGTAAAAGGAAGAATGTGTTGTCATGATAAAACTACCAATTCATACAGACTTCCTAAAATCTTCAATTCTACTCATGTTATAAACTGTTAAAGCACAGTGGTGCGATGGGTATGGTACTGACTCTCGAGTACAATAGATTTGGTTTGTGGCCTTCCCCAGCGGAGTTTTGGAGATTTGGAGTTTCTTCCAATTTCGGGGCTAATTAAAGACCCGATGTTATCTTGAGGGTGAATGGAAGAGTCAATAGCTCTGTCATGATTAAGGGCCGAATCTTGCTATAAGAGCACAAGGTAACTGCATGGGGGGTTGGGGGGGGGGGTAAAGTGAACTCAATCTGCAACAATTTGTGATATTTAAATCCAGTAAACAACTGTAACGTGAAATAGATAGAAGGTGAGCATGGGATGCATAGCAGGTGAGCTGTGTGGTGAAGAGCTCGGGCACTTTGAAGTCGTCGATTGGTTCGGAAGCTTACAGGAGCTGTAAATAGCCAGCGGGAGAAGCAGCAGTGCAGCTCATTCTCTGCCAGGCTCCTCCTGAATTCCACTTTTTTACATGCACGGTTATTGTTTTTTATGCATGATTGTCAAAGAAATCTAAACGTCAGAGAAGTGTGTGGTTTGAAGAGAGAACCCACATGCTGTTCACCGGATCAAACATACAACAAACTAAAACTAAAACAAGTATGTATAGGGGAAGCCTATAAAGAACAACTAATAAATGAAAATACCCTTTATAACAATCAAAACTTTCCTCAAAAAGTGTTTATAGAGCAGAAGTAATGGGCCAATTTCATGGAAAAACCGAAAGCACTCTCTGTGTAAACTTCCGCATAAGTTGACGCGGATTAAGGACGATATTCTACCCTCTACATAAAGATAATCATCCAGAAAATTATAGCATCCATATTTTAATTTGAATATATTTTATTTATTGACTAAATTATATCGACAGAAGTGTTATGTTAAGTAATGTACCCCTTTAACCTTTAACTATAATATGTAAAGTGTATTTTTTTACATTAGCCTTTTTTCATAACTTTCTATTTAAATTCGAGGTGGAGCCATCAACTGTCCTGATGGAGGACACCTGTGCCCTGAGTGAGTCATCGACGAATCATAATTACATCAAAGCAGTTAATTTACATATCGTTCCCATAAACCTACAAGAATTTTCCCGCCGTGATTGCGAACATCAGAAGTCAATACCCAACACTATCCAGCCTGACAAGACCACAAGCTCACTGACTATGGGGTTTTATTGACTTGTCTCAATCTCCTTTGAGGAGTCGGACTGTTTCTCCTTCTGCCGGCTAGAGTCCGTGTACTCTCATGTCATGATATCAATGGCCCTTGCTGAATTTGACATTGCACCCGACAGACTCAGGTCTGGTGCCAGCAGGAAGTGATCCCATGCATCGCATTACCTTTATATAAAGATCATGTGTGGGGTGTTTTTGCATTAATTTGAGAGGATGGTAGAGAAGGAGACAGCAAACAAAGTGGATGGATTGAGGGACCAGGAAAAGACCAAGAGCTTGGGCACTTTTACAAAACACTCAGCTTTTAATTTCATTCCACAAATCCATTGAGTTCTTCATTGAGCTCACATCACTCCTCTCCTCATCTTTCTCCACTGGCTCCCCATTGAGCCTCGCATCAGGTTCAAATCACTGATGCTTGCATACAGGACAGTAAGAGGCTGAGCTCCATCACACAGTCCTACCTTACCTCCTTATTCAGGAAATAAGCAGCGTTTGCTGGTTCCATCTCAGAGCGGCGGTAAATCTCTCACCAGAACTTTCTCCTTCACAGTTCCTGGCTGCTGGAATTCCCAAATGTGTAAAGTCTTTTTCAGCCTTTAAAAAGAAACTAAAAACTCCCTCTTTCAAGAGCACTATCTAAACTAATAAAAAATCTCTACAGCACTGGATTTATTTTCTGTATCAGCCCAAACGTCTTCTATGTGTCTTATGATTAATCCGACCTCGTTACAAACTGCTTCTGTTTACGCTCTGGATAAAAGCATCTGCTAGATACAGAAAAGTAAATAAAATCAGTTAAACATTAAGAAGTACAGCCACAGATAAGGCACACGAGATTATGAGGCACACTGTAACTTTTTGAGGCCAACATTAACATGAACGCTGACGAGTGAATAAACTGATATAAAAAAGGAGGCGACCTCGTTGAACTTTTGTTAAAGTTTGTGAGGAGAGAAAAACGTTCGAATCTCTCCAGCACTGAAATAAGGAGCTGAGCGAGTAAGATTGGGAACAGGGTGTCGATATGACATGAAGCTGAAGAGTCCAGAGTCATGCTGAACCTTCGCCTGACAGAAGGAACAGCCTGCTCCTCTTTCATTCCCTCTCAGGCTTTTATCTGCTTCTTTCACATTCTGTAAAGCATGTGCAAGATTTCTTGAAATCACGTCCCGCCTCCCTTTTCAATCCAATTTCCAATCCATCTCTTTATGCCATCTCACTCTTTGAGAACAGAGTGACCCCCTCCAAGAGCACTTCAACCTTTCCAAAACTGCCCAATTACCTCCCAATCAGTTCAAAGAAAGAAAGAAATCTCATGGTGCCATGTGACAAATAATCAAGCAACACCACAGCAGCTGATCTCAGTTCATCTACTAACACTATCAGACAGCATACATATTTGTGGATCCCCTAATCTGCTGTGAACCATCATGACCCCATCGGCTGTGTCCTCGATACCTTCTTCGGTAACGGCTGTGTCTTGGTCCCGATACTCCCCAACCTTGATTAAGAAGGTTTTGACAACACCAAAGCTGAGAGAAACCTAGCGTGACGCCGGACAATTTGCTTTCCCTCTGAGCGCAATGTTTGGTAGAGCACAAGTGCGAGGGCTTTTCCACTGCTTTTGGTCCTCAGAACTAGTCTTGAGAAGTTTCAAGCTGAACTGGTGTTCTTTTGGTTCCTACCAGACTGAGCATGTCTGTGAATTTGAAGAGAACACCACAGCACAGCAGTCAATAGAGTTTTCATCAACAGGATGGATGCCAGAACGTTGAGAAACACGAAAGGAAACGAGGAGGCACAGGCCTTCCTCTCGTGGGAACTCATTATGGAGGAGGCACGACGCCACGTGAGGCTGGTTATGACACAGCCATTCTACAGCAATGCTGAGAACCAATGGAAAAGCAAGGGAACCATACTACACTGATTCCGTCACATTGCGTCTGCTGTGTATGTAGATGTACACTTGAAAATGGTCTGAATAAAATTCTGTGACAACTGGACCTCCAAGAGGTCTGGGAGCTGTTTGAAAAAAGGAGGTGTATCTGTCATTATATCTGTTCACACAGGGAAAAGTAAATCAAACATGCAGCTTTCATAAAGATCAAAGGGCAATGTGTTCACAAACGCCAGTAACGTGTGATAAGATTGGTTAAGAAAAGAATGTTTTGCGTTCTTTCAGTTAATCTCAGACACCAGTGATGTTGGTTAGCGATTTGTTAAACTGTTATGGCTCTGAAGCACAAGTGTGTTTCGGGAGGAGAGTCTAACCTGCAGAGGAAGCTGGAGAAGGAAAGTCGCACGGGGTATCCATATCGGATCACGCGAACCATCTCCAAAACACCGACAAACTGGAGCTGTGAGGACACGTGGAAGCTGTCAAACACGTCGGCTTTCCCACAGCTGTTTGGCCGCACACACTCCACAAAGTGAGGCGTACAAGCCTGGAGCTTACTGGTGACCTCCCTCAGAGAGTTCTGGAAAGAGAGAAAGATGCCTTCAGCTGCTGTTTGCACAAAGTTTCTTCCGGAGGGATCTGTTTGTCTTCCATTTTTTTTATGTTGCATCACCCCACACCATATATATTTAAATAATTGGAACGATTTACCTTTTCTATCCTCTCCAAATTTAACACCAATCGTTATTTCTGCCTTTAATTCCCTCTTTAAAAAACCAATCAGCAATCAGCCAACAGAAACAGAAACTCGACAAAGAGACAAAACACATTTGTTTTGCAGATCATCTACAAACCCTTTAGGTTCCAAGGCTGCCCCAGGGAAAGGACAGCCCCGCCCCACTTGCATCTGTATTGCTGCTCAATAGTTCTGTCCCCAAAGCACAATGTTTCTTCCACCATGCCTGATATTAAAGATAGTGTTTTGGGGTTCAAAGGTTGCACTTTCACACAAATTTTGAACGTGAACTTTGATTTCTTGAGCTGGGGACTTTAGTTCTGGTAGTGTTTTATTGGAGACTTTGGTTTCCACACGTAAAGGGAGCACAGTTTTTATTTAACCACAGATTTTTGCTGGACAAGGTGTACTGGTTTGAAAACGCCTTGAACTCTTGTGAACAGCAAAAATGAAGCAGGTGGGGTTTGTCGTCATCATCAAACTATGAAATGAGGATGAAAACGAGGACTGGTTGCTGTTTAGTCTGTTATTGTGCCTTACAGCAGGTGCAGGACCACATGGAGATGTTTCCTGCTTGATCTCTGAACAGAGGTGCCTGTGTTTACCCAAACTCAATGCTGAATACTCATATTTTAAAATGAGACAAATTGACTGCCACCTGCTGGTTCGGTTTAGTCTTCACGGCGTTTTATGGGGATTTAAGTTTTAGACACATGTGAGAATTTCTTCCAGGACTGCACGTGCTGTGATTTATAAAGAGCAGGGTCGTCAAGTGTGCTTTTTAAATGCCTGTACAAATCTGTCGTGTTCCTGCATGGTGTCGCCATTTTCCTCTTACAAAACTTGCACATCATATTCCTCGACAGCCAAAATAACTTGTGATCACTGCTTTGGGAATCCAGAAAAACGTACTCTTCAGTAAATAGCAAAAACATTTTTAATTCTGAAAAGGAAACTTATTTTTTGCTTATCTTTACGGAGCAACCATTTCATGCGGTTTAGATTTAAATCTCCGTTCAATAGTAGCTTCCTCTATGGTTTACCAATGGCGAGTGGAGCTGTGGGTTTGTGTGCGCGTGTGTTTCAGTCTTGTTCTTGGCTTTCCTGGAGATCTTTTTGGCCCTGGCCAAGAGGAATCTACCTCCCGTCTGATCAGAGTCGATGATCTTCCTTTATTTGTGCACGAACAATGTCTCCATTCTATTTAATGAGATTACTAGAGAGGTTTTGAAAGAAGAGCAGTGAAACCATATAATGTGACAAAGATGCAGGCAACAAAAATCGCACCAAATCTGTCAAATGCAAAGTAATGAATTTCTCAAGAGCTGGACCGATGTGGAAAACTGCTTTATGTGGAAAAAATTCGACAAATACAGAGCTGCTGAGTCAAGGAGCCTCCCACCGTCAAGTGTCACGACAGAAATAATGAGCCGGACGCATCACACACAATCAGCCGTTCAAAGCAATCGCCTAAAGATGGCAATTACGAGTTTCCACGAGTCCGGACGCTAATCAATGCCGACTAGACCCAATTTATGGTTGTTTATTTATTGCTCTCGACGGGAAGCTGTTTTGGAACGAATGAATAACCGGTGTGTGTCTGTGTGCTCATGATGTAATCTGTTCCTGACAGAGAGGACAGATTAGAGAGGAACACTGTGTGCTCTTCTCTTAAAGCCCTGCTCTAACCCTTCCGTCTCCTGCAGCAGATACCCAGGACGAAATGAGGTCAGGTGGAGCATGAGCACACGCCGCACACACAAGCTACCTGCATTCTGTAACGGTGAGAACGAGGTCATGATGCAAGCCGAGGCACGTCAGCATCTGCGCAAGAACGTGCGACTCATTTAACGTGTCGGGAAGAGCTGGGAGACTCCAACAGGAAACAACGGCTTGTATCCCAGGGTTAAACATTTAGAGCTGCATGATTCTTTAATGGAGCGCTCAAATAAGCATCAAAGAGAGAGAGAGCAGCATTTCACTGAATCCAGCGCCTAGATTAAAGCCGATTTCAAACCTAAAGGGCATGGGGTTGACTCCAGCTAATTTAAAGGCGTCACAAACAGTGTTTGGTTCCCCCTCCTCGGTGAGTGTCCGCCGGAGGTAAATGTAAGGAAACATCACCATTACATTATTAATATTTATGTGGCACGAAAGGTTTGGAGCCGGATGTTTAGGACCGCTGGTGCAACTCACCCTGAGCTGCAGGGCCACGGTGATGGGTCCACAGCGCTCCAACCTCTGCAGGAAGGACAGCGAACTCTTCTTTTTCAGGAGCTGTGTGAAAACAAAAGAGAACTAAGAAAAACAGCATTCATTCAAGACTCTGGGGTTGGAGGCGTCTTCCATGATCTTCTGATGCTCTGCCATTCTGAGAAATGATTCAAACAAACAGCAGAAATTCTGTGAGGTTGCGTTCTCTGTGACGATAAAGCAGGAGCATCGGAAACTGCAGTTCATCAATTGGCCACTGGAGGCTGCTCCCAAAGAAGTCTGTCAATTATTATTTAGAACAAGTGATCTGAATGATCTCAAGCTCTAGTCTCATCACATGGGGGGCACAAACAGAGGAGAATGGTCCGTGTCTGAGACCAAGATGAGGTCTGCAAGACCGTAACAATGTGGAAATCACCCAGAAGCATGGAAAAAAAAGAGTCCCAAACGGAAACTATTTGCTGATGGAAGAGAAGCGGAAAAAAGCAGCACTGCTCGAGTTCATGAGAAAATACAGAAGAAGTCTGGAGGGTACGGTCATGGAGATGTTTTGGTTTGGGACTTGTAAAAAGCATAAACAATCGCTACTTGTTATTAATTCTCATATTTTTGGTCTCTTTTTCATGTTTCAAACTATTTATTTAACTTCAGACACTCAATCACATTCAGAGAGCAGCCACCACCAGAACTTCAAAGCATACATACAATGAAAATAAAGTGTGATATTTCAACCCATTCCACTTTTTTTAAAACTGATTATTAGAATCATGAAGCATTCCAACATGATCGACCTCTTCACTCCAAAAAGCAGCAAACACAATCCAGAAATAACGATGTGTGGTGTTCCACAACATCTGTTCAGAGGGGCACAGCCTGAGAGGGGGATACTAGACCCTTCTCTTTTCAAAGACAAGGGGAAAGGTTGTTCTGGGGCAGGAACTATGTTTGTGGTTCGATGGCTCTAAGGCTCTATTCTGGTGCAGCCGGAAGCACCTGTGACTCGTGCAATGCACACTCAGGAGGGGGAGAGCTTTTGGGAGGCTCTTGATGCATGGGACACCCAGGCGGAAGGGATTTCTCACTGAAAGGAGGCGCTGACACTGTAGACTCAGCGTGAATCTTGGGGGTAAAACTGGAGGCCGAGGCACCCGTGATGAACACCAGCACACACTGTTAAACAAGAAGATGGGACGCTCTGCCCTTTGTAAATTAAATAAATAAATAAAGTAAAATTGACTTTCTGAAGTTATTCGAGTCTTATAAAATCTTATACGCGGCACGACGGCGCAGAGGGTAGTACATGTTCTCCCTGTGGTTGCATGGGCCTCCTCCCGGTACTTCATCCCACAATCCCAAAACATGCGAATAATTAATTGAATAATCTGAATTCCTCTTAGGTGTGAATGTGTGTGTCGCCCTGTGATGGACTGCAGCTGGAGACCAGTAGACCCCCGAAGGGAATAAGCGGGTATGAAGATGAATGAAGGAATGAGAAACGTTTACAGAAACGACATGACAATTATGGATTTAAATGGCGTTTTGTTTAGTATTTAATCTCATACGCGTTTATTCATTTATTCTTGAACGTTTCCACTGGAAAACCAACATTTTCCAGCATGGCTTCAGTGCAGCTGTATAGCACAGTTGGAGAACATTGATGTCCACAGCAAGGCAATCGTTGAAACAACAGTTTTCTCTTTTCTCAAGCAAAAAAATTTCAACGGAAGCATCACGGGTCCTTCTGATTCCATCCTGAGCTCCGGTCTGCGTTCCTCAATTAGGAAACCTAAACCAACCCAGGCCATTCCTTCCTTGCAGAAGAGTCAATCAACAAAACACTGAACAAAGAAAATGTATGAGGAGAAAACTCACGAAGCTCCTCAGGAGGAACAAACTGGATTATACTTCAATGTTTAAATCAATATCTCATCACGATTCCCAGGAAAAGATATCAGCAAAACCGCTGCATGGAACCCTCCACACGGGAACTGCCTGCCCAAGAACCGCTCAACAATTCAATGCACACGCCGTACGCTTATGCTAATTTCTTCTTTTTAGAAAATATGAACGACAAACACAAAATCATTTTCCCACTCACTCAGACAGTCCCACTCACTGACACCCTCCACGAGGAGGGGAAGCTACAGAAGGTCACCGCTAAAGAAGCTGCTTCCTCAAAGTTCTGTATCCAAACCATGAAAGAAGGAAGAAGCATGTCAGGAGCCGTCGATGGAGGAGTGGAATCAGTCGAGAGATGTTGAGTCACGCAGCCCCTGAACTCAGCAGCTGAGCTGTGGAGAGGAACAACTCGGAGCTACAAAACAACTCAACGTTTCATTTAGAAATCAAGGTCCCAGAGTCTGGAGGAGGAGGAGGAGGAGGAGGAAGGCACAGAACACATGGACAGTTGGTGATGGTCCAGTCGGTGTCCTGAAGAGCTTCCAGACCCCAGGATTGTTTAGGGCAATTCCTCTGTTCTCCAGTGGATCCAGAGCAGTGCGAACTGAACCGAGAGCAAGACCTTGGATCACGGGTTACTGTGCTGGTCTGTGTGGAACACAATACTATGCTTTAGATAGAAAACATTGTTGGATCCTTCGCTGTCTGTACATATTTTTGCTGAACCTGAGATCAGGGCTAACACGGCAGGAATACATTAACCCCCCGAGATTAACCCCCGAGATTAACCCCCCCCCCCACACACACACACACAGACACAATAGAAACTGTTAATTATTTGATCAAACAACTAAAAGCTTATGATAACATCAGTTAAGTGGAAGAAACACGGCCAGAGAGAATCTGAGCGTATGACGGAGGAGGCGCAGTGCTGTGTTTCTGTGCCTCTCACTGTGAGAAATGTTGCCGTGGAAAGCAGATCAATGCGCGGCATGGATTTGGGGCAGCGGTGTCTGATTTAGGTCACTTCCTAGCACAGGCTCGATAAACTAAAAATACCACGGGACTTGGAAAAGGCACAGTTTGTCCCGGCCTTGCCGCCCCTTCCATGACGTACGATCATGTGGGAACGCTCGTCACATGACACAAAGATGTTGATGTCTGCACAAACAATCCTCCAAGCGAAACTACTAGCGCTCCTTGAAACGCTTTTCCTGCTCATGGATACATTTCCTACAGATATTTAACAAAGTAATCTACTACATCATGTACGACCGCAAAGAACATTATATTTTTATGGTGGCATATATTGTGGGATGATTTTCAAGAAAACACTTCTGGGTAAAATTGTAGGGAGGTGAGAAAAATGTAGTTAATGAAAATGCTTTTGTAAAAGTTCAAGAAGAAATGCAAAACCTCCATCACAGCAATATTTGCTGCTTCTTCCTTTTAGATGAAACTGTTTATAATATTTACATTCATGCTTTTATCCAAAGTGACTTACAAAAGGGTTCGAACCCACAACCTTTGGGGTTGCTGTTAGCGCAATGCTCTACTGACACAGAAAATCCTAAATATTACTAAATAACACGAAAATCCACTAAATATGCCAAACAGGAGTCAGGAATCGCCAACCTAACGTGCAACCCAGTGGTGAACCTAAACAGTAACAGCTGTGTAGGAGGCTTAACACTGGGCGAGGAACAGCCATACTCTGCTACCCAGGTGAGGTTGACAGTTGAGGTTGCCTCGTCTTGTCATGGGAAGATTAAGAGCAGCAACAGGACACAAGGTAATTACTCTAGGTCTCTCACAGACAAAGATTCAGATGCAGACGGGCGTTTCAGGACACGCTCTTGTGAAGAAGCAGAAGGAAACAGGGAACCGCTGAGGATCGTAGTTCCAGTGGTCACCCGAGAAGACGTGTGCAGCAGATGCACGACACATAAAGCTAATTATACTTCAAAATTTAGCAATGTCATCATCGCAGAACTGACAGAAACTCCTTTCTGGTGAAGTCTGGCCAGAAGGGGTTTTCAGAGAAGAGTTGCAGCCAAAAAGCCACAACCTCAAGTGACTCCTGAAATGCACAAAAAGAAAGCTGCATCTACAGAAGATCTGTGCTTATTCCTCTAAGAAGTTTGAAACTACCAACCGACGGAGCTCCTTCAGAAACTGTGAGCAAGTGTGAGAACCGCTGCTTTCACCCAGTACTGATTAGATTCTCTGTTCTTCATTCATTGCATTCTGTTTATTATCTGTGACAATAAAATATGATTTCTGAAAGCATTCGCCGTTTACAGCATCACACCTGCCTAAAACTTTTTCAATCCAATTCTCCAGTTCAGTCCCTAACAGTCAACTTTCCCCTCTCTCAGACTCAGCGAAGCTCCGGCTCATCCCGGGAAAGCTCTGCAGCACAATATCTTCAGCCTGGATGGATGGATAGACGGGAGGATGGTTACGAGAATGGATGGATGGATGGATGGATAGAGAGAGATGTTTGTCTGCAGACAGTAGAAAAGTACATGCATGCAAGAGCTTCTTGAATCCCTCTCTCTGTTGATATCTGCTCTTCTTGGGCGCTTTCTCTCAACCCTCACATCTCTTTACAGCCACGCACCTTTCAAATGCACCTTTCTGTGTTTCATTGTTCCATCGGTTCCTAGCTGGTTTCTCAGTTCCTATGTTTCATTAGAGAGGAGTAACATGGAGATTCCGAACGAGATCCACGTGCTGCGCTTTACCTTGTTCAGTTCCACGTGTTTCTTGGCGTCTGTGGCTGGACTGAGTGCGGCGGAGCTCCTCTTGAGTAAAGTGCCTTTGGTTCCGAAGAGCTTCATGCGCTGAAGCTGAGGGATCAGCGAGCCCGTCTGAGTCAACTTGCTCTGGAAGAGTTGATTGATGAGCACATTCTCGCTCGCTGAAATTAAAAACACATTTAGAGCTTAATTAGCCGGTCGTCAGAGCTAATTGTCTCGGCTCATTAACACCATCAGCGCAGCAACCCTCGATAGACGACAGAAGATGTGATGCGTCCAAACCCACAGCAGGAGCTCCGAACATCATCTTCCACTTCTATTTCTAAATATCGGATGAAAACCACACTTTTCAAGAGGTGTGTTGTCATGACTAGTGTACGCGAGTGCCCTGAAATGATTAAGCTCTGCAAACCTACATCATCATCAAAACAAAACAGCTCCTTTATTTACAAAGGTCCTAAAAATGTAACGGAGCAATATTTGGCATCAGCTGACAAACATCTGATTCAGAATTTATGTATTTCTATGTTCAGCAAAAACTGCTTTCAGGAGCCGGATTAACTCCACAAAACCAGCTGCTAGCAGCTCTGTGTGATGATGATGATGATGATGATGATGATATCTCCATCACATTAAACACAACACTTTTGCTAGATTAAAAAAAAAAAGAATAAACTCATCAAACAGAAAGAAGCTTCCATAAAGAGAAGATTCTTGACATAAACCAATCGTCCAATCACGAGCTGAGTTACTGGCATGTAAATATGATCACATGGGTGATCCATGTTTGATACGCTGGTGCGGGAATATGTTTGTAAAAAGACTCTCAATAGTGGACATCACACTTTAGTTTCTAGGCAAAGGTTGTCTTGCTTCTTTATGTTTACAAGCTCAACGTGATTTAAGTTATTTTACTCGTGTTATTATAAACTTAAAGTAAAATATAATATTTACTTGCCACTATTTGGTTACAGACAAAAAATGTAATGAAATAAACTCTACTCTCACCTGTTCAATTTATTGAAAATAATCTGTGTTTCTTGACTAATGAATCAAACAGAGAAACAACTTCCACCGTGAAGAGTTCAAATCTGTTAAATCTGATTTAAAAACTATTTTGTCTTTCATTACATTAGCTCTTTCTGTTGGAACAGCCGATGCAAAGAGTCAAACGTACATTTTAAGCACATTTTGAAAACTTCAAAATGTGAAACCCTTTTGAAAAGGGTCTCCTTTCTTTGAGATCACTGTGTGGATGAGGGACGAGGAAATCCTCAAAATGCCTCGTAGCAGAAGAGGCTCGTAACAAACACTTACTTTTCATAACAAACACAATGTTTTGAGGGATAACATCCTTGTTCAGGTCCAGTGCGCCCGTCAGGTCATAGGTCACCTGGCGGAGAGAACACAACACTATTATTAGCTCTCGCTCTCAGAGTGACTCAGCGCGTTCGCTCTGCAGCATGTGACTCTGACTGATCCGGACTGTGGCACACGACCGTGAACTCAGCACGTGAATGTGTGAACTGGAAGCTTCCCGTAACCCACCTTGCCTGCGTAATGTGTGACTGTAAATGATGGGCCTTGGTCTTTGGGTGGGGGGTTCCCGTTTCCATCTTTGGTCGACAGGAAGATGGCATCTGAACCACTGGCATCCAGCTGAAGCTGCAGGCGCTTGTAGAGGCTGGCTTCAGACGGCCGGAGAGATTGACTCTCCTCATCGATGATGCACAGCACTCCCTGGGGCTTCTGCCGCACACAAAAGCACAGAGTGAATCACCGCAGGACACTCGCTCATACGGATCACACTGATGTGGGATCATAGCTCTTTTTTAACTGAGCAGGAGACCAATCTGGGAGTGACTGAAGCTGCGCTTTCCCATCTGGACACATTAAGGCCAGCACACCAACCCAACACCAAACAACTAGCTCAGACGAAAGCTGCACCATCGGCATCATCTTTGGCCATCTGGGCATGAAAACTAAGGTTGAACGCACTGAGCCGCCGACGCCAGACTAGAAGGTGCTTTCTGTGCAGTTCTAAAACGTATCAAACGCATTTAACAATCATGTCAATAAAACATTAACTAATTACTAACTATTGATGCTGAATTAAGAAAAGTAAAAGGAGCACAATCTGATTATTTGGCTCGTGTAATTATATTTTACACTTTTGATTAATTACCAAATATAACTAGTACAGTGGTATCTCGAGATACCTTTGAGTTACAAAGAGGTCAAAGGAGTTACGATCATGAGGTCAAAGGAACTGCCTGAAGCGGCACATCCCCACAGAGCGCACAGGGGAATGTGTTTGATTAGATTTAATTATTGCTGTAAAGTGTGTTTTTATCAAGTCTTTCTGAGTTATGTCCGTGTCGAGTTATTGTCAATCCGATTAATCATCAAATGAATCAATCGAGTCAAACTCAAGTCCACTTCTCTGGAAGACGGATTGTAATGATGCAAGCAATGATCACTGAACAACTGACCAGTCAGCAATCAACAGGCTGTTCTTCCAATTAGAGAAAAGCATCCCTGTGGCCTGCTTTCAGAACCTCATGTGAAAAATGTAGCGAACACATTAAATGGTAAATGTTAAAAACAAATATCAAAAACTGCGGTGAGCATCCAAGCTTCCCTCTCTCTCTTAATTTGTTTTTGGAAAAGCTGCTGTGACAGCACACAGTACCTGGAAGAAGAAGTCGAGCACCGCTGTCTGGTTGCCGAGGGAGCATAGTGTTTCTATGGCAACCCCCTCCTGGAGACACTCCTGCTGCTCCTGCTGAAAGAGCACCTCTGCAGTGAACTGCCTGATCCGCTCGTTCAGCATGTTAATGCAGAGCTGAGGAGAGAACATCCACAAACACTCTCAAGGTTCACGTAACACAGAGCGGAAATATTCAATAAAGAGCTTGTGATCCAATAAGAAGAACAGGAACTTCCTGAAACGATACTGGAATATTAACTTGGTAAAACCCTCGAAATCTGTGGTTTTCAAACTTTTTTCCAAAGGTACAAATATTACATTCACTCAAGATCAAAGCTCTAGAATGAAAGACCAATATCAAAAAGGTTTCATTTCAATAATTACATTTATTTGTACTAAGCACCATGTCGCCCAATGACCGGAACTCTAAAGTTTAGCGCTTAAGAAACACTTCATCCTCACTGAACGTGACGGCTCAGCTGGGTCCGGACTGACCTGGCCAATAGTGTCCAGCTGCCGTCACATCATGTGACCACCCCTATCAGAACACTAGCGTGAAAACGGTCGGTGCTGTCTGAGTCATCACGAGAAACCACAAATGGCTCTAGTGTAGATGTTGTTTGGAAATCTTTGTACAGAAATAAAGGTATTATTACAGGTGCATCCTGCTTCCACTGATTCTCCTGGAGAAGCTTAACGGGAGTCACCGGTGGTGGATTCGCCTGATGTGGAATAGGAGATAAGGTTCCTACCCTGACAGCTGTAAGTGAGAGCCTAAAAGGCAAGAAATGTCCAGAAATATGGAACCACCAGGACCTGGTTACTGTTACTGACCACTTTTCTAAACTCAGGGGTGATTGGATATTTTTTTAAATGAATTAATTAATCAATTAATTAAAAAGCACAACCCTTTTTTATCGGATTATTCTGTGAAGAAAGTTGAGGAAAGACACATTCTATTGATGTTTTAGATAAATCGGTCATCAGTTTAGATAATTCTTTATTATATTTGGGTGTGGTTGACGAATAACACTAATATTTTAATCAAATATGTTACAATGTTTTTCCCCTGACACAAATAGAGTAAATTCTACCAAAGGCGTAAAAAGATTTCTACTTAGAATTTTGGTCCAAACAAACAAAAATGTCATAAGGTTTAAGAGAATTTCTTGAAAATATTTGAAAGATTTCCGGGGCGATGCCGTCCTTTGCATGATGATTTAGAAAAATAAACCACTTATCAAGGAAGTCTTGATTAAAATGTTTGAGGACAATACGTCTCCATTTTCACCATATTTCTGAAAATATAAAGTGCTGCTTTCACGTCACACCATGTGACTATTCTAATAGAACATGGATATATTTGGAAATATAGAGTCAGGAAAAAAATATTTCAGGCATGATATTTGATGAAAAAACCCGTTTTGGGCTCATATGTCACCCACACATTTATGAAAAAAAATCATATTGTCATCAACAATTTTAATCTCAAAACAGAAGCTCGCAGCCTCTTTTAGGAGATCGCGGCTGATGCTGCTTCTCTCTTCTGTAGACTAGAGATTCAATAGTTCTATAAAACCAATGTTACTCTTGTGGAGATGAAGCTCCACTCGTCGTGTTCACCGAGCAGTCTGCACGGAAACCATTGAAGGAAATCTAAACGTTTCTGTGCATCTGCCGGAAAGTGTCCATTGCATCCTCAATGGTTCAGTTGATTGAGAAAAGGAGCAGTTTTCAGACCTGAAAACGTTTGGGTCTGCAAGGCAAGTTCAAGTTCGTTTAATTTATATAGCGCTTTTCACAACAGACATTGTCTCAAAGCAGCTTTACAGTAAACCAACAAGTTTAAACTCAACAAAGTGAAAAGAAATTAATTACTAAGTGGAGGCATCACCGTAACATGTCCTCCAGCAAATCCCCAAATTCAGAAGAAAGGAGCGGTTTTAAAAAGGCTCACGGTCTTGTGTTAGTGAAAGCGAGATGTTATGATGAGTATTTATTTTCATGTTAATCTGTTTATTCTGACGCTAAAACCATTCAATGCATAAATATTGAGAGCCTTCACACTGCACTATGTGGCAGTATATAAAATATGTTAACACTGCGTAAAATGAGCTCAACAAACTTTGAGGCTGTGGAGGTGCTTCCAATTGCTATTTACCAGGAGAGCGTGATCCTACGACTGATGCCACTGTCAGAGGCCTTCTGAGTTTGAATATCTGGACCTGCCAGAAGCTTGTCAACACGCGTGGAGGGTACGAACGTGCAGTCTCTCGATGCCCATGAGAGGAGAAGAGGAGGAAGGAGGATATGATGCGATGTTTGCACAGTAATTAAAAAAGTAAAGCCCTGCGGAATGCTGTGCCAAACATGGTTCCCGTCCACTTATCAAGCACACGTTTAATCTGAGCAGAACACGGCTAGAACATTAAACAGTTAATGAAGCTGAACGGCAGGAGGCTTTATCAGCTTCACAAACAGGATAATTATAGCTTTTCTTCCCAGCTCTTAATGAATATGGCTACAACGATTGCTCGATATTAACCTGCTGCGCTCACTCGCTGCTCCATACGCTTCGCTGAGTGGCTTTATTCCTCGAAATCAACCCAACAACCCAATTACTGGACCCAGTCATCTTTCAGACGGGAACTTTCAAAACAAGAAGCCCTAATGGAAGAAAAAAGCCTGCCATCAGCAAACAACCACAATGACATTCCCTGAAAAACAAGTTAGGAAACAGTTAAACACGAATGAAACGAAAGTGCAATACAAGTACGTCTCAGAAGACGCTGAGGCACTTCTTCCATCCTCTCTGGGTGTATGCAGCGATACGAAAGTTTGGTTTCGCAAAAGCAGCACAACCATTAGCATTCGCTAAATACAATTGAACTTGATAAGATTGACGGCTGCGATAGTTTCATCTACGGTAGTGAAATTATACGTGATGCTGCTCCTTATTTCTTGTTTCAGGACAAGAAATAACATTTTGCAATGGTTTGACTGTGCTCCCACTGTTAACAATGATCAACAGAGAAGGAAAAGTCGAGAAGCGTCTGAGCAAATAATCTCTACACTGCTTTTCCCAGAGTTTATCAAAAGTGAGGTGCGAAAGCTTCACTTGTGATGAGACTTAAAAAAATAACTAAAAGCATTTTAAAATCTACTTAAATATGTACTGGAAACCAGTAAAGAGATGATAAAACTGGAGCAATGTGAACAGGAGTTTGGTGCCAGTTAAAAGCAGAAGGTGAGCTGCAAGCAATCCGGTTGTCTGAGAATTGCTGTAGAATCGTTTGAGAATCAACCGTGAGTTACTCAAGTGGGAGCAAGTTTTCCAACAAACATCTTGAAATTGTTCGTTGGCCTAATTGCAACAAAGTTTCCTGGTGAGAAGGTTTCCTGGTGCGCTCACAGGTGTTGCATCAAGCCGGAATGAACTCTCAGCTGTTTCTCCAGCAACGAACCCAGGCAACGTTCCACGAGCTAAAATTCAAACTGCAAACCATTTCCTTTTAAACAGGAAGTGCCAACGAAAATAAACCCTTTTGTCGCGGCAAATAAAGTAAAAGTATGTACATGTACGGCACTTTAAATGTAGATGTACTGGACTTGGTTTTAGAGGAAATATGTTAAAAAGAGCTTGAGAGGGTTGTCACACTAGGAAGTTCACCAGTGACTTTTGGCTCCCTGATTGTAACCCTTGCAACTCTGGACTGAACTTCTTCCCAGTTTTCCTCCAACAGCCGAACGCCATCAGCTCCCAGACAGCAGCGGGCTCCGTCTCTCTCTCTCTCTCTCTCTCTCACTCACACTTAGTTATGCTGATGACACACAACCTCATAAACTCTCTCTCCCAGTGCCTTGACGAGATTAAAACCGTTAATCAAAACAAATAAATAAATACAAAACTGAAGTCATTGTATTTGGAGGCAAACGCTGGGTTATTAAGGTTAAAAAAAAAAGCTTATAAAGCTTATCTCTCTGCCAAGGGCCTGATAATTACAGCACAGGTCAGGAATCTTGGGGCTCTTCTGATCTCTGGTTAATGACCAAGCGCTACCACACTTTTTATAGTTTATAAACTCCCCTAGATTGCGGGCGGTTTGGTGCGTTTGTTTCAATATGCTTTTAGATGGATGGATCCCAGCTAACGGAGCCCACACAGAGGTCTACGAGCACGAGCTGCAAGCTTCCGATATGAAAAGCTCACAGAGACTCCTTTGTGTCTGCATCCAAGGGTTCAGCTGAGGAGAAAACACACCCTTGGACGTCAAACCCTTCTGTTCAGTACAAAAACACTGCTCCCGCTGGAGACACAGCTACTGAGAGCTCCGAGCCGGGGCTAGCGGTGCACACATGTGCCGGCTTAGCCTTCAGACCGGCATTTGTCTCTCCACAGCACTAAAATAACACATCTTGGGCTCCTGACAGCAGCTGCTTTCTTTCATGGATTTGGAGGATGTATATAATACTTATGTCACGCCCGGAGTGGCGTCTAGGTTTAACTATGGCTTCAGTGCTCGCTCCTAAATGACACTTTTGTATGAAGTAGCGCTAGCTGAGCTGCTTTTATTTCTTCTCGGAGCAGTGTCACAGAAAAGCTCAATGGCTCCGCACACAGCTCTGTAGAAACATGCTGCTCTTACAAAGCAGCTGGCTTCGGAAGCCAAGTGTACAGTTTTGGGAACTAAAATGTAATGTTGGCCTATAAATCTCTGCGTGGCATTCACCTGGGCTCTAGTCTAAGTGAAATTATCCTGGAAGATTTCTGGGGCACTTGATGGTTTTGCAGCTACGTTTGGAGGCATGTTTTAAAGATTTGTTGTTATTGTTACTTAGCATTCCTATCACATCTCAGTATCTCTTACTGTTGTTGAGTAAAAGAACTTTGAACACAATCACAAATATCAAAATTAATCACATTATCTTAAAAAAATGAGGGTTCTGTACATGCTTATGCACATCCCAGTAAAGCCACTTGGTGGGTGGAGCAGCATGCTCTCACTGATATCATAGTTTTTAAAAGCACCCAGTTCAGTGGCTCTTTTGAAGGTTTCCTGAAGGTTATTATCTCCTGAAGGTTTAACCCTTTAACACCAAAGCTGTCGCCGGCGGCAGAATAATGACATGTGCACTTCAAACTATCATAGCTCTGGTGGTGTGAAAAAATCCCAACAGATTCTGAAAGCTGAGAAACAGACTGATCTTACATTTATTATGGTCATGACAACATTGTGTGTGTGCCAGGGGTGGGATGTCTGTGGAGCGTAGAAGAGAAATGATTGATTTACTTAGCAACACTTTAGGAGTGGTTTAACAGAGATTTTACTGTAAATATTACATTTAAACTGTATATAAAGTAAAAGCATTGTTAGATTTTACTGTTTTATATGTCTGTGACTCTTGCGATGCATTAGGTGCGTCTTTACTTCCTTATTTCCTCGCATTCTTATGCTGTTTTTGTAGTTTTTTCGAAGTAATGTTCGAATTCAGTGCCAAAACACTTGTAAATCAAGAAGGAAGACGTGAAGATGATCGTCAAGAGTAAGAAGAGCCCCTGGGAGATTTGTGAAACACAATAAGCACCATCAGCAGAAGGCAGGGGGCGTGTCACAGTCTCAATTGCAGTAAGTAATAGTTTTTATACACAGGGTATATTCCCAGCTTTATAACATTAATGTTTTTCAATATATAGTGTCTTTTTTTCTAATTGGCATTAAATAAAATTGCTCTATTACTGCTCATGCTCTTGAAATTTTTTTTATCTTTAGCTAATTTTTGGAAAGACACACGAGGGCTTCTTCAGCCAGATAAGAACTACACTCTAAAATATTCCACAGCTGGAGGAAAAAAAAAAAAACTAAAAACACCTGGACCTTTGTAAATAAAACAACCTGTGAAATGGAAACTGAAAGCCCCATTCAAACCAAACGTTTTGTGTTGATGCACAACAGATTGAGGTTCATTTCTGTAATCTTAAAAAAAACTTGTTGCTGTACTTCTGAAAAGAATAATGGCAAAATGTAGCTCAGCATTTCAGTATCACTATAGATATACTGTAGTAAAATACACTGAAGATTTGATTATTGGATTATGTGAAATAAGATTTGATTATTTGAAATCATTACTACATATTTCACTTCCTGGACCCTTTACAATGTAACTACACCATTCACATTGTTGTAATTGTGCAGCAGATGCAAAACACATCGAGCTAATGACCCTCTGAGAGCAGAAGATGTCCAGCCTCGCCGGTGTCCCTCCTAGTTGTACATCCGGAGACTCAAGCATACAGGAAAACAGGGACCCACATGTTGAAACGAACATCTCACAAGGGGACGCTCAACCCTTTCCAACCCTTTTGGGGTCACAGGGGTCTGCTGGTTCCTATCTCCAGCACACATCAGGTACACCTTGGACAGGTCGCCAGTCCATCACAGGGCAGCATTCACTCACACATTCACACATAAGGGGAACAGGCAAATTCCTTCCTTCCGGCGAGCCTCGGAACGACAACCTTCAAAATGGAAGCCACAGTGCTACTAATATAATCAAAATCTAAATCTGTCTCGTGTTAAATCTTTGTAGCTAAAGGCAGAGACACTAGTGAGGAAGATTAGTGGTTTCCACTTTATGGGAATTCGGTTCATAGCTATAATGTATTGATTCCAGGAGCTCTGTGACTCCTCGGCATCTGAGCAGGGGTGTAGAGACATTCTGCTGGAACACACATCGCCTGGTAAAAGCTCTCTCACGACCCACTGTTTCTGTTCCACCTCCTCTACAGGAGATCAAATCGAGAGCACTCCCACTTTACATTCAGATTTCTGAGTGCGACCCTTTCAAGCAGTCACATGACATCGATGGGGAACGACAAAGATTGTTACCTGCTCGTAGCCATTGCGCTGGACGTCCTCAAAGCCGAAGATGTCCAGGATGCTTATCTCAAGGGCTGGGTCTCTGTCAGAAAAGCAGTTTATCTAAGACTCAAGTGTAAGAGTTTAGGAATGAACAACAGACATTTAAAGGTCAGAGACAAGAGGATTTTTCTAGAAAGAATAACGGTGAAGCAGGAATGTTCTGTCTTCTGTTACCACATTAGTCCCAGCACAGGCGGAACGATCTCAGCCATTACACAAACATCTCTTAAAAGAAATGCAAGCAAACTCTCCAGGTCCTCGAGGCTTTCTTCAGATCTGAACAGATATCACTCGCCAACAGTTTTGTTGGTTTACAAGTGAACAAAGAACATCTGTTTGAGAGCTGAGAGATATTAAATAAAATCTGCACTAAAAACAATTCATTTACACGCCTCCTTTTGAGTTCTGTCAATGTTTCGAGTTAAACTCTCCCGGTCTGCTGCGATTGGCCAGTAATCTGGGGTTCACAGGGGTCTCCAGCGCACGTAGGGCGAGAGGTTTTCAACATTGAACTTTGAGTCAGTTTAGTTCAGTGGTTCTGAACCTTGTTGGAGGTATTGTGGGGACCAGTGAAACCAGTGGGAAAACCACGATTTTTTTCAAATTCAAAACAAAGGCATATATTCATAAACCACGACAGTTACAATTCGACTACTGAGCGCACCAAACGATGTTGCGTGATCACCTGCAGCCAATGATGGACAAGCGCGACTTGTCATCACGAATCAAACGCGTCGGTGTGTGTTTTCTGACCTTGTGCCGAACACGTGATACTGACTCACCAAACCCCTGGGGCTCGATCGAACTCCCGTTAAGAACCACTGCTTTAGTTCATGAGCACAGAGAGCTTTGTGAAAATTAAAGTTCATCGCAGCGCCATCTGGTGTTCAGCAGCATCAATCATGATTTGCTTTTGAACCATTTCAACACAATAACACTCTGTGGGTCCAAGGGGTGTCCCGACTGAGTTTCTGCTCTTTTGAAGATGCTCCTCCATGTGTTGTGTTGGGTTTTTAAGTTATGTTGTACATGAAAGCGTGTTCTCCAACTATTTATTAAAGCAGTGTTGCTCAGAATTTCCCAGTGCTGGAACTGTTCAGTGATAAAGCGAAGTTACGCCGTTGGTGGTACATTTGATGAGAGAGCTTTGATCGTGTTTCTATAAAGTAGGGCTGAAACGATTAGTTGATAAAAAATTGCCAACAAATATTTGTGTTGTCAAGTAGTCGTTTGATGTCATGTGACCTAATGTAAGGGTCACATGTCTCGATTTGAGCGCTACAGCGCTGTAGCTCTAGCGTCTGATGCAGCCCTCACGAATGCTACTGCGGCAGAAGAAAACTCAGCGGGAATTATGATGGAGATCAAACGAATCCGAACGAGTATCGTCTAAAGCAAGTTGCTTACAGCAGTGAATATTGTTGAAAAAGCAGAATAATCGCTCAAAGGCTACTGATTAATCATTGAAATAATCAATGACTAATCGATTAATCGGTCTAATAATCGATAGATTCATCGATTACCAAAATAACTGTTTGTTGCAGCCCTACTATAAAGACAATTTGGGATCTGCTGATGCCTCTCCAGCACACTTCGGGCGAGAGACACCTAAGGGGAATTTACAGAACTCAATTAACCCGAGATTTTGGGGCTGTGGGGGAACCCCCGGGGTCATCCCACGCAAGCACGGGGAGAACATGCAAACTCCTCCCCCGTCTCGATAAAGCCTCATTCTGTTTGATGTTTCTGTTCTGGGTGAATCTGAGACGAACTCTCTGTGTGTTTTTCCTCTAGGGGCAGCTAAGAGCTTTCGGCGAAGCGCTGAGACCCATATTTCATGGAGATCTTTTTACACTGAACGATGAGCGAACAGCATTTGAACGAACACTGAGGAAAATAAGGGATGAGCCTCGTTTGCTCAGGTCTTACCCCGGGATTTCTTCGTCTCCTTGGAGGTACAGGTTAATGTTATTCACCAGGAAGCTGAAGAGCCGCCCGTACAGGGCTTTGGTCAGGAGATCTCTGTGACGGTTGGACATTTCCACTGTGTGGCGTCTGGTTATGACATCACCTGAAGCAAAGGTCAAAGAGCGAGACGTTACTGACGAATCTGTCCATTTATTCATCTTTCTATTATTCCTTCATTCCAAGAATTGAACAGATGAATCAGAAAATATTTAACAAAATTATTTAAATGTTTCAACACAGACTCCCTGTAAATACTAGACACTAATGGAATTCATAATGGATCGAATCTCTGAGACGAGACAGCTTGATTGATTTTCTTCACCATACAAAGGCAACTTTTTTTAAAAATAAATGTCAGAAAATGTGATCAAACAATGTGTCGAAAAATAGGTCTTTAAAAAAACTCATGGAAAGAGAAAGTGAGCACTGCTCTGCCGGTCGATCCATCCATCCATCCAATCCTCCACCCACCCATCAATACATCTATCCAATCCTCATCCATCAATCTATCCATCATTCCACCCATCCATCAAATATCCTTTCCACCTCTCCATCACATCAAGTCCAACCATCCACTGATCCATCTGTCCATACAATCCTCCACCCATCAATACATACATCCAATCCTCATCCATCCTTCTATCCGTCCACTGAACCATCTCTCCATCCAATGCTCCACCAACACATTCATCCATCCAATTCTCATCCATCTATCCATCACTGAGTGCATCTGTCATTCTGTCAGGTTTCTGGATTCTTCCTCGTCTAATCCAAAAGCTTCCCTCATCCACAAACAAGGTCGAGAAACACAAACGCGTCTTCTTTATCAGACACTTTGAAATGATTATGCGAGATTTATTTTATCAGGAAACAACATAAAAGACCTTTGTTTGTGATTTATGCAAAAGTTATTCGGATTTAAGTAGAGATCACATTTTATCATTTCATCACCATTTAAATAACTTAATCACCTTAAACATGGAAACAGAGGAGTGAGATAAACAAAGAAACATTCTTTCCCCTAACAACTGAGCTTTCAAACAGTAGACGCTCAGGATTTTACTGAAGATGTAGCGAACCAAAACAAGATCTTTAACTCCCCTAAGAATAATAATAACAAAATCTAGGTAAAAACCCACAGGAGTTAAAATGTCATTAATATCAAATGAAAACAACTGTTGGTTTAATAAAACTGATGCATTTACATTTGGAAATCAAATATATGAATTCTTTTTCCGAAGCATTTTTGGACAGATTTTAAAGCGTGAAATGGTTCTTTTTAGAGAAGATTTAATTTACCACTGAATACAATACAAGAGTAGGAAGAGACTCATTCAACAGACAGCTGCGAAACAATGCAGACTGTGTTCGGATCTTTAGGAAATGTGTCTGTGTGTGTCTGAAGTAAGTTTCACCCAGACATCATGTGATTCGTGCATCATGTGACTTCACACTTGTTGCATAACGCTACAACTTACGCAGTCTAGACCTCGCATAAGAGTCTGTGTGTTTAGAATGAAACTGGCCCAGATGTGCTGCAGACCACCGTCATCCATGGGTCTGAGAACATCTCCGTGTCTGCACGGCGGATTATAACAAGCTCACTTTAACCGACAGAGAACCCAGTACCTTTCAAACACTGCACATCAGATGTGAGGGCAGATCCCAGGTCCTCAGAGCTCACCTGCAGCAGCCCGGACACTGCAACAAGCACAAACAAACAAACAGGGAACATTTAGACGATCCTATTTTTATTATGATTATTTAAATGATAATTCAGTCCTCAACGATAAAAAAAAGTTGGTTGTCTCGATTAAGCCCATTAAAACGGTTTACTACAATGGTTCTCTAATTTATGCCATCCTCATATTTAATCGGCATTCGATAAGAACGGTTTGCCAAAAGTCGAAGAAGAAATGACGTCATAAACAGCACTCATCGGGTTTAAAAACCATCAGCAACTGCTCATCATCAGCAGAGAGCCCAGGACTAGAGCCCCCCCCCTGCTCAGGATGGACAGCTTTATGGCTGTATTGAGTTGTACTTTCAATGGCTGTGATATAGAATCATGGGAAAAAAAAATATTGTGATCGTATCACGAGCAGTGTGTATCATTAGCCCCGCCCTATTAAAAAGCAATGAAAGAAATGTAACCTATTACAAAACACTGTTCGTTCATTTCTAAAGAGCGCTGAATTATCAAACTCAAGTAAAAATGCCCTTTCCTTCCCAAAAAAGTAAAGAAAGTAGAGAAAAAGAATCTGTTCTAAATACGACTCAAAGTAAAAAGTAGCTCTTGTCTCGTAGTAGCTCTTGTCTCGTATAGCCGTGACTCGAGAGTCGTGAGGGTCGCATCACAGCCATTTTCTAAAGGGTGATTCTAGAGATAGAAATAGAGGAGAGGTAGAGAGAGAGAAGAAAGAAACAGAGAGAGCAAGGAGGAGAGAAGGAAAAGTAAATATAAAAATGGAGCGCATGAAAGAAAAGAGACAGACAGATAGCATTAAGAGAATGAGAGCGAGCTGGATGTAAAAGAGGAGAGAAAAAGAAAGAAGAGAAAGAAAGAGAGGGAAATAGAAAAGACTGATGGACTGAAAAGCTAAAAAATGAGGGAGAGAGAAAGAGTGAGAGCACAATATATATAAATACTTGAGAAAGAGAGTGAAAAAAGATAAGAGAAAAATAAAAAACAAACAAAAAGGAAGAGAGAAAAAAGAGAGAATGAGAGAGAAAATAATTGCTTCATGAGTTAACGTTCAACTATTTTCCTGGCGATTAAAACGATAAAAGAAAATATACGAGTTGTTCTTGCAAAATAACTTATGGATTGTATTCATGTGATCGTAATGTATTGGTTACATTCGCTAGATATATTTGGGGATCTTTCTTTATACGCAATTTGATTGGATGGGAGCGGATGAAGAAAAGTAGTGCAGTAAAAGAACAGAAACAGAACTAGAAATGCACTCAAGTAAAAGTAAAAAAAAAGAAATTAAATCTCCTGAGAAAAACTTTGAATATTTGTAATTAGTAACTTTACACGACTGTATTTTAAAGATTACATTTAGAGGTGAACATGGGGCTCTTCTTGATTAACTTCTGATGAGAACAGAAAAGATCATCTGAAATAAACAACTCCATTTTGTTTCGACAGATAAACAACAACTTTTCTCCAAAAATACCGAAGCCAGTAAAAGGGACAGTAATGATGAATGGTAATCAAGTGTTTAACTGTTGCTTTCGATGAGGAGAGGCCAGAAATGAGCCTCAGGAAGCGCGTGAAACAGCAGGAGCCGCTGGATGATATTAGTGCAGCTCCTTTCAGAACAACGATCTCCCAAAACCCTCACACGGACGCTGATGTCACTTGTTTACCCGAGCTCAGTGTCATGCGTGTGGTTATGTAAGACGCCGGGCAGCCAGTGACCGCTGTGTTCTGCCCTGCTGCTCTGGAGGGCTTAAGGAAACAGCTGACCCTGTGAATGCGTGCGTCCCGATTAGCACTGAATGGTGTGACTCTGTGTCTGTGGCAGAGAGAGAGAGAGAGAGTTTTCCGTTGCGTGGCGAGTGAGTGATTCCGCTATTAGGCCACGGCGGAACGGATGTAAACAACCCAGGCCTGTGTTTGACATCTGTCTGCATCGAAATTCACAATGGCTACTGGGGAACATTAGCATCGTTTGTTTTCTCGCACAAATTAAGCAGCCTGTAGATTAAGACTCAGACTAAACAAACATTAAACAAACCGTTGTCAAAGTGATAAATATTGGCATTAATTAGTAATAACAATAATACTATAAGAACAACCTTTCTATATGGTTGACATTTTGATTCAAAGCAATCACGTTTACATAGCTTTGTTTAAAAGATAAAGCAAACGAACAAAGCCATCGTTACATAAATATTTAACGACAGCGTGTTTTCTTTGCTAAATAAACTATTTTACTTCCTAAACGAATAAATAATAGCATTGTTTTAGAAAGATGTAAACAGAAGTAGATGCTTTGAAGGCCTCTGGGATTGCTGCAGCAGAGCTTGCCCCCTGCTGGCTGGAAATGCAGCTGCAGCTCTCACCTCTGTCCAGCAGCTGCAGGTCAGATACAAAAGCTGTGTCGGTATCGCTGAGGGCCGTGAAGCGCACATCTCCCAGATGCAAGAGCGCCGAGAGCACTACGAACACATTCTCCACCTCCTGAAACACACACACAAGCAAACGCAGACAGAGCTGCTGAGCGCTCTTCTGTTGCTGCACCGTTCCATCTGTTCACACAGCTTCCTCTCATTGTGCTGCTGCTGCTGCTGCATGCATCACTTTAGTTTTAACTTGCATTTATCTGTTCATTTAAACACGCATTTATCCACACTTTTTATGTTCATTTTTTACACATCTTAATAACATTAAATGCATAAGTAACGCATAAGAACAAGGGGAAAATAACAAGTATATAAACACAGATTGTGTATACAGGAAGCACATCGTGATGTTTATATCTCTCTATTGGTTGTAATTTAAAAAAGCTTAACAAAACAATTTTCCTAAAATCCTAATTCATTGTGCATAAGATCGCGTAATATCATCCAGCCTCTAGAGGGCAGCTCTCAAAGCATGAAACACTGAAGAGGAAGAGGTCTCTCTGTTGTACACTATTCATTGTCTCGTGGTGTGGCCCGTGTACGTTATGTTAATTAGATTTTTAATTCTGAACAGAAAGTCAAATATTGACTGCTAAGCCTGAAAATAAAGACAGATGTGAAAATACTCTTTTGTTTCTTGTCATTTTATTATTTCGTCATGGTGCATAACTCCTCGGATATAACATCACTGGTTTAACGAGGTAGCGCTGCGTGCCTCTCTTGGAAAACAAAAGAGCGTCCGCAAGGGAAGACTGTGGTGTTTCTTTTCTTGAGCACCACGAATAATAATCCCATCGAGCGAATTAACTCAAGTAACTCGTGCTGCGAAGTCTCGTTTAGCGAGATGAACATGATCGCCACCTGGTGGCCACTGTATGTTCCAGTCCACCACAGAAGACAGGTCACGGGGAAAAAGTGTTTTTAACTTGCCGGTTCCAAATGTGATGCTGATACGAGTCCATTTTATTCAAGCTAATTGCAGAAGAACCACGCCTCACACCATGGTGGAAATGAAGAGAATGTTATGGCAATTCAAGCCATTAAAATTAAAATGTGATTATTCATTACTACTCACTTGGAATAAACACATTTTTAAAAATGTAAAATGCTTGTGTTACATTTTTCACTGAACCCCC